>JADRCD010238070.1:0-19575 GCA_019843815.1 Montemys delectorum
ATAAGTGTAAATCAGAGGCAGAAAAAATGTCAAGAAATCTAACATGAATTTATTTGATTTTAATTATGTTGGACGTAAAATATTTATGACAAACTTAAAATTGTGTCTATTTTTAATTTACTTAAGATTCATTTATTTTATTTTATGTAGGTGAGTGGTTGGCTGAATGTATAGACATTGACCATATGCATGTCTCACCAGAGAAAGTGAGAAGATGGTAGTGACTATTTTGGGAATGAAGATATGGAGTGTTGTTAGTCACCATGTGGATGCTGAGGACCAAACCCAGGTTCTCCAAGAGACTATTAGTGTTTTTAACCATTGAACCATCTATCCAGTTTCATACTGTCTCAATTTAAATATATGAAAAATATGAAAATATCAAACAAAACATGTATAAACATGAATTAAAATTGTATTTAGTATTACTTTAAATGTCAATTTACAAAATTGAATTCACAAAAATAAATTAAGTTCTATATATAATTTATATCCTCTGCCTTGGGTTCCTTGAAATTGAAGAAAAAAATACAATTTTCAATAAATTTTACTAAAGAGATTTGTTTATATAACACTGTTTCTAAATTGCTCTCTTGATTTCAGAAGCCCAAAATTATTATTATTATTATTATTATTATTATTATTATTATTATTATCTAGTTACTTTACAACCTGACTACAGTTTCTCCTCTCTTATCTTCTTCCAGTTTTTTCCCCTCCTTTCCCCTTCATCCAATCCTCTTTTCTTACTCTTTAGAAAAAGGGAAGTATTCCATGGGTATTAACCAGCCTCGGTATATCAAGTGGCAGTAAGATTAGGGGCATGTTATTTCACTGAAACTAGACAAGCCAGCCCAGTAAGGGGAAAGGGTACTAGAGGCAAGAATAGAGTCACAGACAGCCCATGCACTTGTGATTAGGTGTCCCACATGAAGACCAAACTGTACATCTGTTACACATGCAGAAGGCCTAAGTCAGTTTCATGCATGCTCCCTAGTTGGTGGTTTAGTCTCTGTGCTTCTATGGCCAATGGTTGTTGATTCTGTACGTTTTCTTCTGGTATCCTTGATTCCTCTGGTTCTTGCAACTCTTCCTTGCTCTCTGCAGCAGGATTCCTTAAGCCCCAACTAATTGACTTTGGGTCTTTGTATTTGTTTCCATCAGGGGTGAGATCTGTCAGCTCATGGTATGGGGATCAAGTTGGACTATTCATTGTGTGACCACTCAAGGGAGATACATGAATCTCACTGAGAATGGAAACTAGAATAGTCATCATGAGTAGACTGAGGGAGGGGATTGGAGAGAAGTAGGGATGGGAATGGCTACAAAAGGGATCAGAATGGAGTTGGAGGAGGGGAGACAGAGAGAGTACTCATATAGACAACTGGAAAGGGAGGTGCATCTCTAGGACAAGCTAGAAACCTAAGAGAATGGAAACTCCGAAGAATCTATGAGGGTAACACTAGCAAAGACTCCTAACAATGAAGGATGTGGAATCTGAACTGGCTATATCCTATACCCAGGCAAGACTTCCACAAGAGAGATTTTTATACCATCCTAGCTACAAACCCTTAGATCCATAATTTTTCCTGCCTACAAGTTTTACAAGGGGTAAAGATGGAGTAGAAATTAAATTTTTAAAATGTATTATCATTGTTATTATTATTATTGTTATTATTTAAACTTTTTTCACAGTCCAGTCACCATCTCCTTCCTGGTCCTCCCTGTGACAACTCCCATCCCCTCCCTGTCCCCTGTCTCCAAGAGATCACCACCCCACCAGACCTTCACATTCCCTGAGGCTTCAAGTCTTTCCAGGGTTAAGTGCATCTTCTCTCACTGAGGCTGGACCAGGCAGTCCTTTTCTATGTGTGTGTGTTGGGGGAGGCAGGGGAGGACTCATATCAGCTAGTGTATGATGCCTGAGTGGTGGCTCAATGTCTGAGAGACCTCAGGGTTCAAGTTAGTTGAGACTTCTTGTCCTCCCATAGTGGTCCTCCTCTTCAACTTCTTCCAGCCCTTTCTTTCCCAATTTAACCATAGGAGTCCCAGGCTTCTGTCCATTGGTTGGGTGTAAGTATCTACATCTAACTCTTTAAGCTGCCTGTTGGCATATACCTAAAAGATGCCCCACCATGCCACAAGTGCGTGCATTATATTATGTTAATAGCAGCCTTATTTGTGATAGCCAGAAGTTGAACACAACCCAGATGTTCCACAACAGAAGAATGGATACAGAAAATGTGATTCATTTTCACAACAATGCTCAGCTATTAAGAATGAGGACATCATGCATTTTCCAGACAAATGGATGGAAGTAAATTAGTTTTAAAAATATTATTTTTATACTAAAATCTTAGTTGACATAATCTTTTATTAATGAAAACACATAATTACCATTTACAGAAAAAGAAATAATTCACTAATTGAAAGTGGTAAATCATTATGATTTTTTAAATTAACATAATATTTTATTATATTTCTACTATTATGATAGATAATCAATCATTGGAAAAGTTAAAATAAAATGTCTCTTAATACTTCTCTATTGTAGATGCAGAAAATATGAAATATAAAACCATTATATTCTACATAATCCAATAAAAGAATAGAACAGACCTAATAAAAATAAATATAAAACACCAAGTCTAATATTTTCTCTTTGAGATTTTTATAATTTGAGATTATAATATAAAAATATTATAATAATTATAGGACTATTATACAAGACTATTATAAACTATGTTCTTGGTCTTCGTTTCTCTGTTTAGATTAAAACTACAAGTAAAATTTTAATAAGATTTTTATATACAACAAAGGCAAATTAGATCTAAATGCTTTAAAACAACTGAACTAGACTGAAGGAAGGACAAGCCAGCCTAATATAACTATCTCCTGAGAGACTCTGACAATACCTGACTAATACAGATGTAGAGGCTCACAGCCATCCATTGAACTGAGTACACAGTCACCAATGAAGGAGTTAGAGAAAGGATTTGTGGAGCTGAAGGGTTTGCAGCCCCTTAGGACGAACAACAATATGAACTAACTAGTACCCTCAGAGCTCCCAGGGACCCAACTACCAACCAAGGACTATACATGGTGGGACTGATTGTTTTGGCAGCATGTGTATAGTAGAGGATTGCAAATTTGATCATCAATAGGAGGAATGGACCTCAGCCTTGTGAAGGTTTTGTGCCCCAGTGTAGGGGAATGCCAGGGCCAACAAATGGGAGAGGGTGGGGTAGCAGGCATGAGGAGGGGGGGCAACAGGGGTTTGTTCTTGTTGTTTTTGTTTGTTTGTTTGTTTTTTGGAGGATAAACTGGGAAAGGATAAATTTACATGTAAATAAAGAAAATATCTAATAAAAAAATAAAATAAAACAACTGCACTAAAATGTTCAGTGACAACTATAATTCCAAATAAATAACAGTAAAATAGCATTAGAATTTAAATGAGTATATTGTTGACATTTGTCAACACTCTACAAAGCCATTTATTGTTTCTAAACCTCTTATAAATCCATATAGCCAATTACAATGAGATCCTTTTCAGAAATAATTAAAATAGTTTGAATGTCTTATTTTCATGTACATTTCTTGGAACACATTATAACAAGTCTTTTACTTATAAGACACAGGAAAATAGGTCCATGTAATTATGATATTATTGCTGTAATAAAACATAATTACCTCCTGCGCATTGCTCCTGAATGAAATGTCACTCTTTCGCAAGCCATGATAAATAAAATGTGTCCCCTGTTGTTTTGTTTGTATTTAAGTGCTTGTCATCTACTAAATTACACGGTAAAACAATATGAAATTAGGAAGCAATTATTCCTATGTCCCCAAATGCATTTAGAAGTAATTCTTACTGGAGACATCATTATGATATTTCACAATAACATTGGATTTGGAGGTCATGAAAAGCTAAAAGCACCTTTCCCTATCTACCACTTATTTCTCTACATCCATAGTGTGGAGATGAAAATCTTTGAGCACTCTAGTCTTATTTGTTACAAAGAGTAAATATTTGGCAGTGTAAGTTAGTGCCACATGCATATATTGTGTCACATATGACTTATACATTTTCATTTGTTCCACTGAATCATTCTATGAGCAAAACTATGCTACACATTAAAGACAAAAGACTGAATTTAAAGTCAACCAGTACAGTATTTTCAGGCCAAACATAGTATCATCTCTTGGTCCTAAAATATGTTTTTTTCACTTGAAAAATTTGTTTCTCTTTTGAAAAATCAGAAGTTTTAAAATGAGTTTTTAATGCACAGTACATTCACTCAAACCTAAGCATGTTTTTCAATAGTATAATTAACTATATCTTAAGGCTTAAAGTCACTGAGAAAAATATCTTACATTCATTATTTTACTGACTGTGTCTTTGACATCTTTATTTCTCAGACTGTAGATCAAGGGGTTTAGCATAGGGATCACCACTGTGTAGAACAAAGAAGCCACTTTGACTGTGTGCCTGGAGTTCTTGGAGTTGGGCACACAATAGAGGAATAATATGGTCCCATGGGAGATGGTGATGGCTGTCATGTGGGAAGCACAGGTAGAGAAGACTTTGTGGTGCCCACTAGATGAATGCATTTTCAGAGCAGTGACAATAATGAACAAATACGATGTAAGAATGATTAGCAGTGTGCTTATCTCGTTGAAAGTAGCAACAATAAAAAACAGTAACTGGGTGAGATGAGAATCAGAGCCAGAGAGGGCTATTAGGGATGACAGTTCACAGAAGAAGTGATTGATTGCGTTGAAACCCCGAAAATACAAATTTAAGGCAGAACAGGTGAGTGTCAGGGAGCACACCACCCGCCATGTATATGATCCAAGCACTAGCAGTGCACAGAGCCTCTGTGACATGACAACTGTGTACAGAAGGGGATTACAGACAGCCACAAAGCGGTCATAGGCCATTACAGCAAATAGAATTAGTTCAGTCACTACAAATGTGCAAAAGAAAAAGAACTGCATCATACATCCTGAAAATGAAATGGTCCTGTCTTCTGCAACAAGGTTCACCAGCATCTTGGGAGCGATGATGGAGGAATAGCAGAAATCTGCAAAGGAGAGGTGGCTGAGGAAGAAGTACATGGGAGTGTGCAGTTTGGGGTTAATAAGAAGAGGGGAACCTGTAGTTCTGGGTAATCTGAGAAGCCCAAGAGAGTGAATGTGACCTCAGAAGTTAGATTAATGTCTGTCAGAATCATGATTCCTTCTGATGAGACCTGAAAATTGATCTTGAAAATAAAATAGGGGGAAAATGTTCACACATAAAGCATGCCTAACTAACTATCAATAGGCCTAAAGATGAAACAAAATACACACCTTTAGTGATATTGAGATATTGAAATATCAAGACAGATTAACTAGGGATTCAGAAATTAAATTGCTAGTGTATTATGAGTGATTTTATAGCTCTAGTCATTTTCTTAAATATGCTTAAATATGATTACAAATCACTATTGTGCAGTACAATAATTAACTAAAGAAACCGATAAAATTGTGATCAAACATGAAGCAATCAAATTTTACTGAAGTCTCAAGCTCTTTCACTTAAAAGTTGGTCAAATAAAATAATTTATTTTAATGGCACTGGAATTTCCAATGAAACATAGAAGTACAGAAAGCATCACCTATGAAAACTACCTTATACTAATATTTGTGCATGCTGAGATATTAAAAAACAATCTATATCATTTGCAATCACAGCAGTATTAATACTATAGGAATTGACTAAGGATCTTATTTTTACATTTGCTTTAATGTTAAATATCTTTTATGCTGCCTTTTTTTTTTTTTTTTTTTTTTTTTTTTGCTGATGAACAAAGTGAAGTTTAACAAAACTTCTTCGATAGGAAAAAAAAAAAAGCCTCCAAACTACTGTGTTTCCACTTTCAGTCAAATGGACATCAGCATTACAGAATGAGATTTCCATGTGTGAAATGATAAAAATCAGTTTTCAAAGTCTATTACCTTAACTAATTTGGTTGTCTTTTACAGCATCTCTTCTTGTTATATTTAAATTAAATCTTTAAGATGTAAACTATGGAATTTATTGCATTGAATTTGAAGATTGCTTCAAAAAAATTCTGAATATATACACTGAATTAAACACAAAGAGTAAAGATCAAGAAATGCTCTTATCTAGAATAATAGTTCACAACAAACAGTGAGAATGGTGTGTCTTTTTATGAATTTCTTTCTTCTCCCTGTAATTCATCTCAAATATTCATTCAATCCCTACATTCATGTGAACGGAATGAAAACTTGTTAGGGTGTTTTTTTCATTTTGCTTTCCCAGAAGGTATTCTTGTCTATTTTTTTTAGGGGGTGGGGGACAGTTTCCTCTGTATAGCCCTGGCTGTCCTGGAACTCACTCTGTAGACCAGGCTGGCCTCAACACAGAAATCTGTCCAAGTGCTGGGATTAAAGGCATGCACCACCACTGCCTGGCTCCAGAAGGTATTCTTTTTTCATTGTGATTGAACAATTTAAATTTCTATCTTAACGTAAACTAGTCCAAATTTCCCTTACATAAGGATATATATATATATTTGAAAACACTTATGACTGACTGTATTCCAAATATGTGCTCACAATCAAACAACGTTCTTTCAGCATAATTTTAACAGAGTGGACCTTTTGTTTCCTGGATTTGAGGTTCTAATGCCATTAGTGTTTCAAATGTTCTCCTAAATTATGTTTTCTCATGAAATAGTGACACAAAAGCTGTGGTGTCCTACATAGATCACAGGGAAAATATTAGCAATATTTTTTTCAAACTTGTAGACAAACCTGTTGGAGGTAAGTACAGCCTCCTCTTGCTTCGGTAGGAAGAACTTATTTGAGGGAGTTGCTAACTCTATTATTATACTTATTGTCTCTCCCACTTGGTATTATAGCCTAGAAATAATTGGTTGTGTAACTATTCTCTAGAGACTTTAGAACAAGCAATTAACATCGAGTACTTTTGATGATGTAATTTTAATTTCATAGTGAACTTGAATGAAAGCTACAGTATCCTTGGAAGTATCTCCTGTGAGCTTAAACTTTGTTAATGGCATCTGCATCTCTATTTTATTTATTTATTTTCTTATTAATTTATTTATTAAATTTATTTATTTGTTCACTTTTCAGCCCAACATCAGCCTTTCCTATCCTCCCACTATCTCCTTAAGTAAGACCCCCCCAATTCTCTTAAAAAAGAAACCCCCCACTGAATATCAGCCCCCAAAACCCCCATTACTCATCCAACCCTCATGCATTCCCACCCTCAACATTTCACATCTAGTTGCTAGGGGACTAGGTACATCCTCTTCCACTGAATCCAGACAAGGCTGTCCATTTTAGGATCCGCAGGCAGGTATGTAGGCTACAAGCTCAGGGCAGCCCCAGCTCCAGTTTTTGGGGAACCTGTACACAGACCAAGAAAGTCATCTGCTACAAATTTGCAGGGGGCCTAGGTCCAGTTTGTGCTCACTCTTTGGTGACTCAGTCTCTGGCAGCCCCTAAGGACTCTATATTCAATCCTCAGTTCCTCAATGCCTATTCTGATTCCTTTTTTTTTTTTTTTTGATTAATGAAAATTCATGACATGAACTTTATTTTTACTTTCTTCAAAATTATTCTTGAATTTCCACATCTCTCAATTTTATAGAACTAAACTACCGCTTTCTTATTCATATTGAAGTAGAGAACTGATTGCATCTTACCTCACATATACTGGCCGCTTAGCTGTGTATATGCCAAAGGTATTAGAGAAAAAAATTCATCATATTTATTTTTGCTTGCACTATATGAAACACAAAACCTAGGCCTTTAGTGTAGGATGACTCAGACCTTTGGTGTTGTAATGAAAAAGAATGTTTTGTTTCAGCTATAATAATCCAGAATAAGATAATTGAAAATATAAAGCAATTGTTGTTTTCCTGCTTTACATTTTGAAATAAACATTGTTATTTAAACCCCATATTTATTTTATCCCAAGACATATTTTAATCAATTTTACCAACAAATACAGAATATTCATATATAGTGGAAATATGTAATAAAAGTAGTTATAAAATTTACTATGTCAGTTTTTAGTGAGTAATATTTTGTTTTTTATTTCTGAATATAAATATCTGTGAGTTCCTATCCTGAGAAATCAAAATTTAATGACTGAAGAACCATGAGGATAGCAGATATAACTAATATTAATACAGAGAATATTGAATGAAGAAGTAAATTACTAAAAAGTAAAAATTCAAAATCAAAACAACAACTTTTGCTTTCTTGAACTAAATCCAACTGTTTTCTAAATTAGAAACCATAATAAATGTTATATGGTAAGTATATGGTGGAAACTGATATTAATCATCTTGGATTATAGAAGTGAAACATGAATCAAAAAGCATGAAGAAAGATCTTGGTCTTTGTAAAGAGTGACCGTACTGGCTGGTTTTGTGTGTCAACTTGACACAGGCTGGAGTTATCACAGAGAAGGGAGCTTCAGATGGGGAAGTGCCTCCATGAGATCCAGCTGTGGGGCATTTTCTCAATTAGTGATCAAGGGAGTAGGGCCCCTTGTGGGTGGTGCCATCCCTGGGCTGGAAGTCTTGGGTTCTATAAGAGAGCAGGCTGAGCAAGCCAGGAGAAGCAAGTCAGTAAGGAACATCCCTGCATGGTCTCTGCATCAGCTCCTGCTTCCTGACCTGCTTGAGTTCCAGTCCTGACTTCCTTGTGATAAACAGCAATGAGGAAGTGTAAGCCAAATAAACCCTTTCCTCCCCAACTTGCTTCGTGGTCATGATGTTTGTGCAGGAATAGAAACCCTCACTAAGACAGTGACAAAACAATATTTTATTAAGGTCAAATGCATATACAAAAACCTAACAGAGACTAGAGATGTACTTAGAGGTGAGGTGCATGTTAACTCTCACTAAAGTGAAGAAAGAGTATGAAGAAGTCAGTGATAAGTCATAAGTGCAGACACCAACAAGGCAAGTCAATGATGGAAAAGCCCAATACAGAAAAATACAAAGATAAAATACAAAGGACTATAAAAAAGATGGATTGAAAGCTCCTGAGTATAACATGTAATTAATATTTCCTGGATACTTGTGAATAAATGTTTTTCTTGCATTCATTTTTAACATAATTATTAAATGAAGTTCTAACTCAATACAGTGATTCAAATACCAACTAGTAAAGGAAACATCAAAAAACCTTTAATTTATATATTATATAGACTAGTTTATAAACTACAAATATTTGTTTACAAACTGCATGACAAAATGTTATCAGGAAGTCAATTATCAGGATAATATATTCCATAAATTGTGCTATAATAAAGGTCTATAATCATAAAAAGATACTTGGACTACATCATAACTCACATCAGCTTAAAATACTTCAAAATGAAGACCAAAATATATGTACAACCTTTAAAGTTCCTCAGTTATGCTTTTGCACATAGAGGACACACAGGGATATGTGAATACTAAGACTCATTAATGAGTATCATTGTAGCCGGGCAGTGGTGGCGCATGCCTTTAATCCCAACACTTGGGAGGCAGAGGCACAAGGATTTCTAAGTTAGAGGCCAGTCTGATCTACAGAGTGAGTTCCAGGACAGCAAGGGAAATATAGAAAAACACTGTCTTGAAAAACCAAACCAAAATAGAAAAAGAAAAGTAAAAAGAAAAGAAAAAGAGTATCATTGTAAAATAGTCATCATTTTCAATGCTCTATATTTGCCTATATATGGGTCTTCACTATGAATCCCTAAGTTTTGCTAAAAAAAATCTAGTAAAGAATTTTTTTTAGAGCCTAATACTTTTCTGAGAGCCTCTTTCACATCCTTATTCCTCAGACTATAGATCAAGGGGTTTAGCATTGGAATGACAACAGTGTAGAAGACTGTAGTTATTTTATCAACATCTAGACTATTGCCAGAGTTGGGCTGACAATAAATAAAAAGGATTGTTCCATGGAAGACCATGATGACTGTGAGATGGGAGGCACAGGTGGAAAAGGCTTTGCGCCTCCCCTCTGCAGAGCGCATCTTCAGGATGGTGATGAGGATAAACAAGTAGGAGGTGAAGATGATGACAATAGTGAGAATCTCATTGAAATTGACAATGACGAAAAGGAAAAACTCATTCATACTAACATCAGAGCAAGCAAGACTCAAGAGAGGAGGCAGATCACAAAAGAAGTGGTTAATCACGTTTGACTTAAATGATGGGATCTGAAGAGCTAAGCATAGGTGAATCAGAGAACACACTGATGCATAAAGGTAGCAACAGGACACCAGTACCAGACGGAGCTTTGGGGACATGATGACCATGTACAATAGTGGATTACAAATAGCCACAAAGCGGTCATAGGCCATTACAGCCAATAGGAAGACTTCAGTGATAGCAAAGGTACAAAACAAATAAAATTGTAACATGCATTCCAGGTAAGAAATAGCTTTATCCTTGTTGATAATATCAGTGAACATCTTGGGTACAATGATGGAAGCATAGCAGAAGTCCACAAAGGACAGGTGGCTGAGGAAAAAGTACATGGGAGTGTGAAGTTGAGAGCTGACCTGAATCAGCACAGTCATGCCCAGGTTTGCTATGACTGTCACTCCATAAATGACAAGAAACATCAGAAAGAGAAAGATTGCCAGCTCTGGGACATCAGAAAAGCCGAGAAGGATGAACTCTGCCATACAGGTACAGTTTACCTCCTCCATGCCTGCTACATGGCAGTTTAGCCAGGAAGATCTTATTACTTCTGGAAAGAGAAAAAGGGAGAAAAATAAGAGATTTCTGTTAACTGCAGAAAAATTAATGTCAAGAACCTATGCTTGTAGTACAAGGAAAATAGAGTTATGAAAATTTAGAAATATTAGGTAGTTGTGATTTGTACAAAAACCAAATCTCAGCAAATGTCTCTCATATGTGTTAGTATAAGCCACAATTAAATTAAGTATATATCTGTGTTGAGTGATATAATTTTGTTTGAAAAACATTAACTGCTATAATTTAATATGGGATGAGATTTAATTTAATCAGTGAAATTTATTAAAGATCTGACCTGGCTGTCGGTGGTCTATTTTGTCTAGCTCATATATATAGTTATACTACTTTCACACACTCTAATAATATGAAACTAGGAGCAAATTACCTACAATTACATGTTGTAGCACTATAAAAATTTCATCTGAAGTTAATGCCTTGGGAAAGTCCTCAAATTTCAATAATATTCAAAAGTAAAAGTAAAATTCAGAAAATCCAATGATAAATCCATAACACTTTTCATTCCTTATTAAAACTACTTATTTCCTTACAAGCAAGCTCTAAAATGAGTCAAATATATGAGTCAATTTTTGAGAAAATGAATGGGAAAAATATATTTAAAATCTTATTATAACAATCAATAAAAATTAAAGCCTAAATTATTCTAAATTAAAGATGGTAAGCTCAGTGTTTTATAAAATCTAATCATATTTAAAATAATTTGAAAGCACTTACAAAGTTGTATTAGAATATTTCTTAGAATATTAATGCAAAAAGCTATCCAAAGGAACCATCAATAAATTATGGCTCATCATTACATATAAGTTGGAAAATTAGATTGTCCTTTTCAAATTACATCTTTGATATAATTAATTATAAAAACTTAGAGCATGCAAAAACATAAATCTGGTTTATATAATAACATATATAAGATATATTAGATATAATATATTTTACACTTGCACAAACTATAATATATTTATATGTGCTATGTAGAAATATTCACATATTATAATTGCCTAAATTAAGAAAAAAATGAATGAAAACTTCTCCAGATTTGTTTAGGTAATTTGTTAGAGAAAGTGCCTGACTTAAGATGTCATGACAGTGTAAACACAGTCTCATAGTAGAGTTTCTTATTCCCCGACTTTCTGAAATAAAATGCATTGGGAAAATACATATTTTTTGATACTTCAAATAAAACTGAGGAAAACAGAAACAAAAACTGAAAGAGTGTAGCATTGTAGCATTTTTTTTCTATCTTGAACTCACATGTAGAGTCTTGACTTCATCATCTTCTTTGTCAAGCAGAAAGAGTGAGAGAGAGAGAAAGAGGTTGACAGAGACAGATAGAGAAACAGAGACAGAGAAAAAAGAAGGCAGACAAGAAGGAAGGTAGAAGGAAAGAAAGAAGGAAGAAGGAGAAAGGAGAGGAGAGAAAGAAGGAGGAAGGAGGGAGGGAGAGAAAGAAAGAAAGAAAGAAAGAAAGAAAGAAAGAAAGAAAGAAAGACCAACAAACATACTAAAATGAAAGTAAAAAGTCCACAAACCATCAACCCTACACCAAGAAATATAAGCAACTAAATAAAACTGGAAGCACAAGATGTTCTCTTACCCAGTGAGGAGTTCAAAAATTGGTTATATGATGGTAATGATCAGTCCTGAAAACATAAATATATGCACTACATAAATGAACAGGTAATATTGAGGAAGGTAAGTATATAGATATATACATATATGCATGCAATAACAGTGAGACAGGCTTATGGAAGGAAAGCTGGCCAAGGTATATGAAGAGTTTAAAAGAAGAAAAGGAAAGAAGGAAATGTTGCAATAAAATTAAAATTCCCCAAAGAATAGCAAAATAATTTAAAAAAAGACTTTCCTTAAATCTTTTTCTAAGTCATAGAAAAAGAAAAATGAAGAAAGAAAAGAAAGGGCAGTGAAATGAAAAATAAGGACAGATGTAAAGAATGTTAGGAAAAATTTCTTGGAAGTCAGGTTTACATTGTTCTATAGGGATAACATTGAAATTACTTTTTAATAAGTTCAAAGAAAATTGAATACAAAATGCTTATCTCTGTTCACAAGCAATAACTGACTGCCTGACTACTGCAGAAAAACTATTCAACCCTCTGAATTGGTTATGATGGCAAAAGGAAGCTCATACTCTGTCATGAAGTAAGTTGATACAAGAGAGGAAAGAGAGAACAAGAGTATCACACACATGCAAACACGCATATAAATACATGCATGCACTCAAACACCGCCAGACACAAAGGAGAAAATAAAATGAAAGAGACAGAGAAATAGATGGAAAGCGAGACAAAAAGAAAAGTATATGTTACATCTTTAGTTTCAAATTTTCACGCTCATAATGTTTGATATTAGAAAGGAATTATTTTCATTTGTTATCAGCTGTCATTCCTGAAAACACTAAGAAACTCTTTGATGTCAAGGTAAAGTTTAAGAGTTCTCATATGTAATCCCCATTAGAAGAGAGAAAATTTAAATATATTTAAAAAATAACTTTACTTTATAAAATAGACCCATTTCCAATGTTCAGTAATTAGAGTCTTATGCGTATGAACAAACCTGACACACATACTCCCAAGGACTGAGGATTTTAAACATTTCTCAGAAGAAAAGAGTTTATGCCTGGAAATTAATATCTAGGGAAAAGAATCTCTTGTGTAAAGCAAAGACTAATTTCTATGCCATAACAAAGCTAATAAAACTGAAGTAGAGATGTCTATCCTGGTGTGCTAAAAATGTTCTCTATGGAATATCAGCAGAAATTTGTTTTTAAGCCACCAAGATTTAGGGAGCTGTTGTACAACAATATTAATAAAGTTAAATAGTGTAAAGTGTATGTAAAAATACAACATTTGTACTGCAGTCTGCTCTTATAAAGATTAAATAATATCTTTAGCAACAGATATTTCAAAATGTCTTATGTCCAAGTCTACTAAACCTTTAGATAAGGCCCTTGTTTCCTAGATGATAGTTTCCTTGAGAATTTCTGGAAACTTTATCAAAATGCTCTAAACATTTTTCTTCTTTTTTATATTTTCTTTCATTCCTGAATCATTAATTTTCTAATTTCAATGCCCCACCCCTCATGGACTCTCTTCCTCCCTTCTCTTTGCTTTCAGAAGGTGGAACCAGTGTGGGTATCCAACCATCCTGGTGACCAAGTATTTGCAGGTCCGTCCTCTCCTACTGAGCACAGACAAGGCAGTCATGGAGACCGAACTACATGTCTATTATATGTGTGCAAGGGGTTTGGTATATTCGTTGGTTAGTGGCTCAGTCTCTGAAAGCTCCTATAAATCCAGGTTAGTTGACTCTGTTGGTCTTCCAGTTGGGTTCCTATCCCTTAAGGGCTTTCAAAACCTTCCCCTCTCTTTCCTAGGATTCCCTGTCCACTGTCCTTTATTTGGCTATGGTTATTTGCATCTGTTTTAGTCATCTTCTAGGTAGAACCTTTCAGAGGACAGCCAAAATAGACTCCTACCTACAAGTATAAGAGTATCATTAATAGTGTCAGGGATTGGTGTTTGCCTAAGGGATGGGTCTCAAGTTGTTCTAGGTATTGGTTAGCCATTCCTTCAGTCTGTCATCCGTCTTTGTCCCTGCATTTCTCTTAGACAAATTTGGGGTTGAAAGTTTTTACAGTGAGTTGATATCCTTATTCTCCCATGGAGCATTATGCCTCGCTTCAGGGGGTAACTTCTTCGGATTCCATGTCCCCATTGTTAGGCATTTTGGCTAAAGTCACCTGCATTGACTTCTTGGATTTTCCCACACCCCAAGTCTCTGGGGATTCTGGAGATTTGCAAACATATACCCCTTCACCAGCTGCAGATTGCCTTTCATTCTCCTGGCCTTGTGAGGCTCCCTCCTCTTTCCCTCCACTTCTGATCTTGCCCTTAATTGCCCTCCCCCTCCCTTGTCCTACTCAGTTCTCTCCCTCCCTGTGATTCCTATGACTATTTTATTCGCCCGTTTTACTAAGATTCCAGCATGCTCACTTGGACCTTCCTTCTTGTTTAATTTCTTTTGGTCTTTTGGTATCACAGATATTCTATATTTTATAGGTAATGTAATCTTATCAGTGAGTACATACCATGCATGTTTTTGGCATCTGGGGTACCTCACTCATACATTTTCTAGTTCCATCTCTTTGCCTGTAAAATTCATGATATCCTTGTTATTACTATCTGACTAGTATTCCACTGTGCAGATGAAGCCTCTCGATTGTTTCCGGTTTCTGGCTATTTGGAATAAACCTGCTGTGAACCTAGTAGAGCACTTACCCTTAGGGTATGGTGGAGTCTCTTTTGGGTAGATGTCCAGAAGTCGTGTGGCTGGGTCTTCACGTACAAACAACTATTTCCAATTTTGTGAGAAAGCAACATATTGACTGCCAGACAATTTCCTGAATAGAACACCAAGACTGAAGCTTTAAAATCAGCAATTGATAAATGAAACTTTATGAAACTGAAAAACTTCTGTAAGGCAAAGACACTGTCCATATGGGAAAAAAATGGCATCCCACAGTTGGGAAAATAACTTCCCTAACCCTACATCCTACAGAGAGCTAATATCCAAAATATATAAAGAAATCAAGTAGACTGCAACAAACCAAATAACCCAAATTAAAAATGGTATACAGAATTACCAACAGAGTAATCTCATTGGCCTAGAAGCACCTAAAGAAATATTCAACACTCCTAGTGATCAGGGAAAAATGCAAATCAAAATGACCTTGAGTTTCAACCTTACATCAATCATAATGGCTAAGATTAAAAAACTCAAGCACATGCTGTCAGGGATGTTGAAAAAGGGGGATAATCCCCATTGCTGGTGGGATTGCAATCTTATACAAGTTCTTAAACTTTTCTTTTAACAGTGTAAAAAGATCTCTAAATTTCAGGTTAATCCAAATGACCTAGTAATTTACCTTATAAATAGTAATCCCACTCAATTAGTACTTACACTAATGGTATACTCAAATCTAAGTTGCCATAGGGTGGATTTGAGATGTGATTTCAGAGGGCTCCAAAACATTTATAAAGTCATTTAATACATTCTTTTGAGAAACACTAACAGTTAGGAATGGTTTATCCTTTGCCTGACTATCTCTCATTCTCAATTTTCTTCATAATTCTGTGTTGAAAGTTTTACTTAATAAATTCCAACTCTGCTTCATACTGACACATTATACAAGTCTGTCAGCTTTACCAGAAAGAAGATCTCTGAAAAGATGTCCTATATAGCTAGAAAGAGCAATGAGACACTTTGGTTCCTGCCCTGTTGCTGTAGTCAGATCCAAACAAGTTCAGTGATATCACTATATAAAAAAAGTTGTTTCTGTTGCTGAATATGTGGATTGTCCAGACTTAACTACATAATGAGCACATGCAATCAAAATGTCTGATTCCCTCAAATATATATAATTATTATGTGTGTATCAAAAATTCAGCTCCAATGTTATAGAAAAAAATTCCAAGTAATCAGCCCTAAATAAATGTACATTTCAAGCAGCATTATCTGGAAACAGTAAGTAAAATGTTCATGTGTGCATACACACACACACACACACACACACACACACACACAAACACAAACACACCAATTATAATTTTGGAGGGGGCCCAAGAGGAGAATGAGGTCAGAGAGTGGTGGAAGCTATATAGATATACTTCTTGTGTACCAAGTTCTCAAAGTATATACATTTAAAAATATATCAACATCCAGGTTTTGGAAATAACCATGTAAATCCAAGAATATATACTCTATAGATGGCTGACAGGGTGTAGGCAGAAGCACACTGTTCTGACAATATTAGTTTCAACCCAAATTTCCACAACATTCAGGTAGAAATATGCTCCCAGAATTTTCACTCATGTAAATTGCCATCCTCAAGCATGCGCGCGCGCACACACACACACACACACACACACACACACACACACACACAAATACGTAATAAATCACTATATAAAAATCAAAATGTTGTATTTTATAATTGAATGTTTCTGAATGCAAACATTCTTGAATCAAATTTGCTACTATAATTCAGGTTTCATTGGTGCTTGTTATAAATTGTTCTTTGTCATATTGTTATGAAACATTTTAGTTCTAAGCAACGACCACTTTACAATAAGATAAATTGGCCAATAATAGCAGCCACTTAGCTTCTCTTAAAATTTATATGGAAATTGTTTGTTTAAACTTCATCACAGTCAACCAAATATATATTAATGAATTTATGCTAGTCTTACAAAGGGAAAATGCAAGCAAATTTGTGGGAAATTAAAAATAAGTTGCTACAATGGCAAAGTGTCAGTTTTTGGTCTCCCAGTTGGCTAGACTAGTTAAAGATACAAGCTCAAAAAGATGATAGTACTCTGTTCTCCCTTCTAGACTTAGAGCTGCATGGCCTTAGCTGAAATCATGCCATTCATCTGATTTCTCTAGGTTTTCTGGCCTAAAATGTTTATCTATGCTTGTATATTCTATTTTTCTATCTATTTTTAGATCTTTGTAATAACTTCTCAAGATTTCCATGTACCAAAGCTATGTTCACCAAAGTAAATTTTAACATGAAATCATTTCTAAAACACATATGTAGGCGACTTTGGAAAGTTTACCAAGCTGTTATATGGTTAATTATGAATAGGTATAAAATACTTTTGGTGATAAAAAGGGATTTCTTGAAATTATCAGCTTTGTTCTCAGAGATATTTTAAACTTTTAACTCAATAAACTATGTTGTGAATATGTGAATACTACTATTTAATTTGGAAATATTCATTTGATGATGAGTCATGGATGAGAAAGCCAGAAATACAATTAATTCAATTGTCTATACCAAATCATTATAAATTTGAGAAGAAACTTGAATGAAACAATTATTATTTTCTCTGTCTTTCTTTGAGTTTTCAAGAGTTCAGAAGTATGTATATAGTACACATTTAAAAGCATGAGTCATACATAAAATTGAGGGGTATTCCCAAGAGTATTTCATTTCTTATATCTTGTTCACAGGGAGATTGAGTTTTGTTTTCTAAAAGAAACATTTCTAATGTTTTTCTGTATAAATATTCTATATAGTAATATTCAATTTTCATTAATATTGTTTTGATGTGTTTTCATTTAACCTTTTTAAAAAATTATTTAATCTTCTTTTTATATTCCAGAACTTATCTCCTCTAGGTCCACCCTCTGACTGTTCAACATCCCATACCTCTTCGCTCATTTCCATGAAGATTTTCCCCCCACACATCATTACTCCCACCAGACCTCCCTACTTCCTGGGACTTCCAGTGACTTGAGGACTAGGTACATCTTCTCTGACTGAACCCAGACCTGGGAGTCCTCTACTGTATATGTGTTGGGGGCCTCATATCAACTGGTGTATGCTTCCTGGATAGTGGTGCAATGTCTGAGAGATCTCAGGGGTCCAGGTTAATTTAGTTGCTGGTCCCCCTACAGGGTTACCCTTCTCAACTTTTCCAGGTTTTCCTTAATTCAATCACAGGGTATACATGTTCTGTCTGTTGGTTTGGTGTATATATCTGTTTCTGACTCTTTCAACTTCTTGTTGGTCTTTCAGGGGGCAGTCATGATATGCCCCTTTTTGTGAGCACTCTATATCCTCAGACCTTGGGACCTCCCCTTGGACTAGATCCCACTTTGGGCCTGTCACTAGACCTCTTTTTCCTCAGGCTCTTCTCCATTTTTGTCTATTCAGTTCTTACAGACAGGAAAAATTATTGGTCAGAATTTTTGTGGGATGGCAAGCCCATCCCTCACTTGATGCCCTGTCTTTTTACTGGAGGTCAACTCTACAGATTCCTGCTCCCCAGTGTAGGGTATTTCATCTAACATTCCTCCCTTTGAGTCCTGAGGGTCTCTGACCTCCCAGGTCTCTGGTACATTCTAGAGCTGCCCCCCCCCCACTCTAACTTCCCGAGTTTGCCAGTTTCTATTCTTTCTGCTGGCCCTCAGGATTTTAGTAATTTTTTCCCTCACCCAATACCTGATTATGTTCCCTTATTTCCATGACTGCCCCCTTTCCTACCCAGATCCCTCCCTCCCCACTCCTATGATTGCATTCTTCTCTCTCCCAAGCGGGATTGAGGCATCCTCACTCGGGCCCTATAGCTTGTTAACTTTCTGAGTTCTATGGACTGCATCCTGGGTATTCTTTACAAGTTTTTGGCTAATAGTCACTTATTAGTGAGTACATACTGTAGATGTCCTTCTGGGTCTGAGTTACCTCACTCAGGATGATATTTTCTAGTTTCATCCACTTGCCCGCAAAAATCATGATACCATCATTCTTAATAGCTTTTAAGTATTCCATTATGTAAATTAACCACATTTTTTCGTATCCTTTCTTTTGTGGGGCATCTGGGTTAGTCTGGCTACCACAAAGAAGGCCGCTATGAACATGGCATGGTGGGGCATCTTTTTTCTTGCTAATTACACGCCTTGTAATGATTATTTTAAGCCAATACAAAAAATATCAACATAAATGTAAATGTCCAATCTTAAACATTTCTATTGAGTCTCTTATGTTTCACTTCCATCTGCTCAAAGGTTTTCAAATACCCTTTGCTTTTGTCAGCCTACCGGGATAATATGCTTCATGTAGATTCATCTTGTTTACTCAGGATATTATAAAGTCAATTACTTTATGACTTATGGATAAAGCAGTAGCTTTATTATATAATTTATCCAGAGGGGACTTTCCTTATCT
>JADRCD010238073.1:0-18133 GCA_019843815.1 Montemys delectorum
TTCATTTACATGCCTGAGTCACAGTGGAATTTCTGGTATCCAGGAAAAGTCTTTAAGCTCAGGAGAGACACACACAATAAAAACATTCCCAGGCTCCTAGAGCCTGACTGGTCTGATAGAACAAGAACCCGCAAAGGCACCAGCTGAGCAGTGACCCCGAACCCCAAACTTTCCAATCATGCCTCCTAATTCCTCCAACTAGCTCATAAACTTCCAACTCCTGGCAACTTTTACAAATTCCTCCAATCAGTTCATAAACTTCACACTCTTGGTACCTTTTACACTAGTAAATATTAAGCAGCATAGGTGGAGAACCTTCTATGAGAGGCTCCAAACAGGCTATCCAAAGAACAAAAGGAATTATGTATTGTGTAGCCACTAGTCTGTGCATCTAAACTTAGTCAGCCCCCTTTCCCTGGTGGAAGGGATCCTTTCCTTATAGACTTTATGAATACTTGGAAACTCACAGAGGCAGGCCTCCAGCGAACACTATCCTCTTGCTGGCAGGAGGGCCACTGAATGATTCACATCGTCAACATCTTCCCTGTCCTCTCTCTTTCCACACAAAAGCAGCAGGAAGTGGACGTTGCCTCTTGTCATGTTATGGGCGTCCTCGACACTGATCCTTTAGAGATATTTTTCACTTTACGAAAACCTAGCAGGAAATTCTTTGCTTGTGTCAGGCCATGGATTCCTGGGTGTTTCTAGGCTGTGCGTCGGAGGGACTGTCAAATTCGAGGGTTTACCCTTGCCCACATCAGAACCAACAGGTACACTGACCAGCGCTGGGCACTGCTGTTATTGCTCATTGCAGGATTAGCCCTGAGGCACACAGAGGCAGTTCTCCAAGCAGGTGGTAGGCATTTCTTTCTGGGCTCCCTCTGCTGACTCCCCTTTTTGCAATATAATTGAAGTGGGTATCAAGGGATAGACTTTTTCTTTTCCTTTATTGCAAACTTAAAATTTCTGCACAAATCATTAATCTCTTCCAGTTTCTGTTTTTTGTTAGTTTGGTTTTGGTTTTTTGTTTTGTGTTGTACTGTTTTGTTTTTTAATCTATCAAGGGAGAGAGAGGTTATGACCAGCTCAAACACTGGTCTGGAAGGAGCAGTACTATGATTCTTAATCTTAATAATCCGACTGACCCTGGAGTCACCTAGGGATACATCACTAGATGTAGCTGTGAGCAGATCTCCAATGAAGTCTAACTGAGGTGGAATGATCCCCAGTGAGCATAGATGACCCCACCTCATAGGCCAGGGTCCAAGACCAAATAAAAAAGAGCTGATAATCTGAGCATAGACATTCAATGCTGACTCTTGACTGTGGACACAATGTAACCAGCTCATGCTGCCAAGCACCAAGCCTTTCCACCATGACAGCATATTTCCCTTTTAGACTTTGAGCTAAATAAAACTTCATTAAGTTACACGGTCAGGTGCTAGTCATGTTGGGGCCTGGGGAATGCTCGATCTCTGAGAGTACATTTAAGCGTGCCTTTCCGTAGTCCCCTGGTCTGGGCATGCGGACTTGACTGGCAATGCCAACAGGAAGGAGAAAAGCAACCACACAAAAGGAAATCCTGAAGGATCTGAAAAGAGTGGCACCTCTTATTTTCCACGAGGAATGTGGGTGCCACTGTTTTCATGACAGTGAGTTTTAAATATTAAGTAAATATTTATGTGGTACCAAAGATATGCCCTGCATATTGTACTCACACAATACATTTTAAAAAAAAAAAACCCTTCATGTTCAAAACAGGAAAGAGGAAGCGGCAACTGATTTCTCGGGAGGGATAGTTCGATGTGTTATCTTCCCAGAGTCACAGCGTCCATCCGAAGGTCTGTGAGGAGGCTTGGTCTGAATGTTTCATTAAGTGTGTAATCAAACTAGAGGAGTGCTGGTGGCATTTCGAGATTAGCATTTCAAGTTTAATATTTCGTCTTCTTTTCTGAATGAGCTCTGCTGTGTTCACAGCAGAGCTCACGCGCCATCCAGTCATGGGCCAAAACTGTAGCTGGTGTATGTTCCCTAGTGCATGAAGACACCAGGCGCTGATGGAACAGAGGTTACAGCACTGGTGTAAACTGAGGCAAAGCAAGTGATTGCCAGATAGCGGGAAAATGAGGCAGACTTACCCAAGCCCCGCCTGGCTAACTTCGGTTGCTGGGCCCCAAGCACACTGTAAATAGTGCTAAGTCACAGAAGGAAAGCTCACTCAGGCAGGACATCGGCTTGCCTTCTGTCTGTACTCCTCCCTTTACCTGTTCAGTTGCATACCAGAGTCATGATGGAACTCCTGGTATCCAGGAAAAGTCATTATCCCCAGGGAGGCCGCAAAGAATAAAACATCCCCAGGCTCCTAGCCTGGGAAATTGACCAAGTTGGACACCTGCCAATGGAAGGGATTCAATCCCCAGTACACCAGTGAGGTCCAGGGTGAGTCACAGGAGCCCGTCTAAGGCTGCATACCTGAGCACTGTGGAGGCTGTGCACACAGAGGGTCAGCTCCAGTGCTCTGCTCCCATTCTTCAAATGCAGTGAGAAGGTGTGCTGCAGGGACGCAGTACCGAAATCATAGCTGGGTGTCTACTTGCTCCCAGTGTTTAGTTAGCAGTTGTGGGAAGAGAGAGGCTCAGACGTCCTTTCCCTCCTCAAATAACACCCAAGCCTTTCAAAGCCATAAATACCACAACCCAAATGGTTACAAGGTTACCCACCCTGTTACAATCCTCACACCCCACATTGTCAACACCAGGGATTCCAGGGTTCCAGCTGCAACAGGTAGAGTGCAGAGAAGGCTCACTCCCTCTCTCGCCCAGGTTAGCTCCTTTCTGCCTCCCTGTAGATTGACAGAGCCTTTTAAAATTAAGTGCCTGCCCCAACTCCCCATACCTCAAGGAATTAACTCTTTGATTTTCCTTGGGTTACTTCTTTGCTAAGGCAATTATTGAACTCTAACTATTAATTTTAAAATTAAAAAGGTATTGTTGGGTGCAATGGCACATGACCTGAGCAGGGGGGGGAGGGGGGATCAGTGTGAGTTCAGGGCTAGCCTGAGAGAAAACAAGTGTCTTCCTCACCCCCATCCCACCCCCAATTAGAAAATAAATAAAAATAGCATGGCCTCTTCAAAGTTGTTGTGGAGGCAAGGCCAGGGTCCCCAGGGGGTGGGCAGGGTGGACCTATTGTCTGACGAACTAAGGAAGAACAATCTTAGAAGTCCAAAGATTAAAGGAAGAAAAAGAAAAGCAACAGAACTATGGTAAGACAAGGGGTTGGAGGAAGAGAAACAAGGAGTAGAGAGAAGAGACTGTAACTGCTGTCTCAGAGTAGAGAGAAGCGAGGGTAACTGCTGCCTCAGTGAGCAGAGGGCCACACATTCCTCACCACTTCACACAGAAAACCCAGCTCAGGGGTCCACAAGCACCAGGGCAGCCTGTCAGACTAGCGGATGACAGGGACGCTGTGGCTAGTCTGCCTTTCCCCAGCCCTCTCAGCCCTGAGGCTCCAAGGGACTGAAGTTACCATTTCTGCTCCACAGGCCACACTACTCGGGATGCCCGGCTGCTAGCAGCTAGTTCGGAAAGGGCAGATCAACTCTCCCTCCTGTAACATTGTAACTGAGGGGGCAAGGCAGCGCAGGAGCTCACTCTTTTGTTCTTTCAAATTTCCTGCCTGGGGAAACAAAGTGGTGTCTCTCCCCTCAGGCTCTGTGCTCTCCCTCTATGGTCTCTCAAGAGGGCAGGGTGACCCTGTTCCTCTTGCACCAAGGCATTTGGTGTCTTTAAAAACTCAAAATCCTTCCCTTATCTGTGGGGAGGAGGACTCTGGTTAATTTCTGCATGAGAGCTAGTGGAACTTGGCATGTCACTGACCAGAAGTTCTTAGGGGACGATTCTCTGCCTTTGCTTTGCTCCTCATCAGAATAAAAACACTTCTTTTCACTTTGGAAAGTTTCTTATAAAGTCGAATAAAGAATCTTACTTCTGTATACTTCTTCAAATAATATGGAAGTTATATCACCCAGAACTCTGTGCAGATATTTATAGCAGCGTTATCTATAATCACCAAGAACTGAAAGACTGACAAACCCTCATGCAGGACCGACCGACGTGCACTGGAATCCACCCAGCACAACAGAAGGAGCAGGTAAGGAGCAGATCAAAAATGTGGACGCCTCTCAGTTACTAATGTGGCGAAGTCAAAAGGCCACACACAGACTCCCGGTCCCATGTAAGTGAGAGTCCGGAGGAAGTGAACTTACAGGCATTGGAAAGCCCACCAGGCGCTGACGGGGAGTGGAGAGTTGACCATGAAAAGGAAAGGACAAAAGGGAAATTTTGGGGGTGCTCAAAGTGTTCCATGGTTTGTGGTGGCTTCCATGACTTCCAAAACACAAGAACTAACTTGCCAGAAAGGGTGAATTTTACTGCATGTAAGTCAATACTTCATTTAAAAGAAGGGAGAAGAAGAAGGTAGAACAACAAAGGGCCTACTTCCATTCTCGGTCTGCCTGTGTCAGGAGCTGCTACTGATGGGAAGAGCTGCAGGTTGACTGACTGGTGGACGAACATCCGAAGCAGGGAAACTGCCTGTCACTGAGCACCACAGATTCCCCTGTCAGCAAGAGCTTGGCAGGAGCTGCCAGGCCTGCTTTCCTCCCCGACTGGCTTCCTCCTGTGGCTCCTGCTCACACCTCACTTCTGTGTGTTCCCTCAGGCACTATCTTGGAAGTCATGGTGCTTTGTGCTCTCTCCCAGCCTCTCATTGCGGTGGGATTCCTCTCTTTCTAGACAGGAGTCTCTCTCTCTCTCTCTCTCTCTCCTCCCCTCCCCTCCCCTCCCCTCTCCTCTCCTTTCCTTTCCTCTCCTTCCCTGTTTGAAAATGTCCCATCCTTTCACATATTTCTCTTGCATGAAACATTTTCTTGTCCGAGTAGGCCATGCACGTCCTCTCTTCTTTGAACTTCCAGAGGGCTAGAATCTTTACGGTTCGTTCTTGGCATTCACCCAGCAGACATGGTGATCTACCCACCATGTGATCTGCATCAAGTGCTTGCTGCTCTCTGCTCAGAGAGGTGACTTGTTACTTCAGGAAAAAAAAAAAAAACTCTTAAGATTTCTTTTGCATCCTTTTCCCATCCCCACCCTAACGCCCTCGTCCATATTAGTAGTTCTAATCATTGTTAATTGAATAAAACACTCAAGTATTGACAATAATAGGTAAAGAACATTGTAATCCATCTACTTAGGGCTCAAAATTACTATGTAGTTTTGCCTTCCACTCAACTCGATTGAAATGTCTTTTCACAAAATAAAAGCCATCCACGGTTCTAAAGAACTTAATAATCCACGAAGGACCCACAATAGCACAGTAAGTACGTATGCGTCCTGACGTGCCATTGTTTCCCAGTATAAGACTGCTTTCATGTTACAGCACAAAGAGATGTTACCACTCCCTGTTATTTCTTAATCCTCCTCAAATAAATTATATGCATTTCTTTTCTCTTCTCCAGGTCTTGGCCATGTATCTCGAGCTAATATTTACCCTTTATGGGTATTTCCTATTTCTATGAATGTTTATGCTTCAACGAGATAGGCCAGCCTAATTAGTCTTTTAATCCTGCAGAGCAGAGCTGTGCAAAGTGAAGTCACCTGCACTGAAGCCGTGTGTGCAGGCTCATGTCACATCTTATTACACATGCTTTGGTTGTTGTCACAGTAAAGGCTAAGTGGACAATTCAATATTGACAAAGCATTACTTGGTTCCAAGGGAATTATCTTTTCTTCAGAAATTTCTAACAGCATATAAAGGCTTTTTGCCTCAGGACTGAGTTTTCATTGGTAGGGAAACCATTAGTGTTTGTTTCCTGTACACACACACAGCCCCTTCTGGCACCATCATGGAGGTGTGTCGGGGACGATCTGGGAGTCAAACTGTCTGCTTCTCAGTCCAGAGTCACTGGAGACACACAGTGAACAACCTGTGTGGTCCTAAACTCCATCCACATGCGCGTGGGCCGCCAACAAGGGGTAGAGAGCTGACATCACTCCCAGGCTGATGTGGACACTTAAGACCAGGCCCCTCTAGTTAGAATTAAATATGTATCTCAGTAGTTAGAGGAAAGAGAGGCAATGTGACAGACACTCAAATGTGACTGGAGAAATCATACACACACACACACACACACACACACACACGAGACACAGATACACACATGTGCATACATGCACACACTAAGACACACATACACATGCACACACACATACACATACAGAAAGACACAGCCACACGAACACACACAGGATTATAGACACACACATGTGCATACATACACACACTCAGACACACGCATACACATATGCACAGACACAGACATGTGTATGCATATACACATACTCATACACACAGATACATACATACAGATACAGACATGTGTGTACACACACACACTCAGACACACATAAATGTGCACAGACACACACAGGTGCATACACACACACATGCACACACATACACACACACACACACATACACACGCATAGGCACACATGCATAGGCACACACACACACACACACACACACACACACACACACACACAGCACTAGGTCTATGCTTCTGGACCTTGAGTACTGTGGCCCATCAAAGCAAACAGGTGTTCCATCTCAGGGTCTCTGTTCAGCAAGTTTGGTTTAAGAATCTGAGAATTCATAGTTCTAAGAAGCTCTTAGACTGTGTGGACAGGCCCAGAGCTAAGGGAAGTGAGCTCCTGCTGTAGATAGTTGGTGTCTTCTGAGTCACTGGGGTCACTGGAAATGTCTTTGTTAAGTAATGGGAAATCATTCCCAAGCCCCACGGTCAAGGTAGCTAAGGGCGTCTCCAGGGAGACAGCTGCGTGAGAACTTCCAGTAAGCTGTCTCTAGGTGTCACGAGGGATCCCTGAGGTTAGCTTCTTGCGTCTGCTATAGAGCTTAGCTACAATGTGAGTAGGGGACAGACTGAACACAACAAATTATTGGCTATAAAAACTGTACACACAAAAGGGAAAAGAGTCCCAGTGAACAGAACAGCCAGATTTGACACCCTCCCGTGGAGCACCTGCTGTGCGCCAGAGACACTGCCAACCACTGGCTCCTCCCTTGGGCTTGCAGATGGCCAGAGGGTAACTAAATGTAGGCTGAGGCCTGACATCTCTGCTTTCATCTGGTATCTGTCTCCTTTACTAGCTGAGTTCCACTGTGCTTAAACACAGGTTAGTCATTTAAGGACTGTCTGTCTAAAAAGTGATGATACCAGTCTGCCGGGCCCTAACCTTGCTCTAAAGACATCAACATAAGAACAGCTAAGGTTCCCAGAACAGAAAGGCTTGCAGCCACATCACTTCACACTGAGGCAACCCTCCTCAGACCTACCAAACGGTAAGAACTGCCCCAAGATGGTAGCTGAGCAACCTCTGTGAGCATGAGCAGCCACGTGCGGTGGGGGCCATCAGAGTGCCACCTCTAGGGATAGTGATTTCTCAAGAGCTGGCAGAACCTCATGAACCTGACCCGAGATAACCAGCAGAGAGCCCAGGTTGATAAACACTGATTAACTATGGACACTTCTTTTTATGTCTGTGTGTGAGGGCTTGGGCAGAGGACAATCTCCAGTATTAGTCTTCACCGCTATCTTGTTTGAGATGGTCTCTCTTGCTCACTACTGTATCTGCCAAGTTAGCTGGGTCTGCGAGCTTCAGGGGACTCTCCTATCTCCTCCCAGCCTGCTGCAGGAGTTCTGGGATTCCAGATGTACACATCCAGCTGCAGCAGGGCTCTGTGAACAGACTCAGATCTTTACACTTGGGACTTTACCACGAGCCATCTTCTGCTCCAATGTTGCATATTTCCTGCCCTTCATATTGTTCCTTCATGGCTTAAACAGGATGCTCTTGATTGCACCTCCAAAGCTTCCCAATGTGTCTGTGCTGTATATCTCCTTTTTTTCTAGTTTTCTTTGAGTAAACAGCTAGACGGCTTGTCCTGGCTTGTCAGGGCTTTCTGAGGTTGACACTTCCCTGTCAGTGCCATCTGATCAGTAGCCATTTGTACTTCCCCAACTTTGGACACCGAGGCAAAGCCCTTGTCTGTAGCCAGCTTCTTCCTAGGTCTCTGTAGTGAGAACTTGGGAGCCTTTCTTACCATAAAACAGTGACACTCTGGGATGCTCTCCTACCTTGGGTCTACCGTCAAGAGATTTCCATTTCCTGGGAAAGTCTGGTCCTTACCTGGCATCTTAACACTTCCCATGTGATTTGACTCAAGAACCAGATCGGAATTCGCAGGTAGACTTCTGGGCTTCCAGGACGAGGGAAATCTCTGTTGTCATTCTTATACTCCTGGTCCTTCATCCAGGGTAAGGGAACACTTCACAGCAAGTGTGCTGGCTTCATTCCAAGAGCCAAAGGACATATAGAAAAGGGCTGTTTGCCTATGCTTCCATAAGCATGATCAGCAGAGACAGTAGGTGGGATGGTAGGAGGGGAAGTGCTGAGCAGCCATGCCATGGAGCTTATTTTCCTCTTGGAATACATGGCCCCCACTGAGCCTTGCTACATCAACTACCAAATAAGGCTCAGTAGACACATCAAATTACTAAGAACTGATGTTCCACGGCCCTAGCCCCCCACTCTGGCAACAATACACCTACTTGGAGAATAAACTTGTGCCTGGTGCTGGACAGCCATGCTTGCTGGGGTGAGAGAGGCACTTGGGTTGGTTTACAACTTCCCAGGGGTCTCTAATGCACAGTCCTTTTTGAGGAGCATTCCCATCAGCAGAGATCAGGAGAGATACTTAGGGACAGAGGCGACAACCAAGCCCATAGCTCCTGATCCAGAATCTGCCTGTTACACAGAGCAAATGTTCTGGCTTAATGTCTTCTGTGTTTCCTTATTGGGGGTAGCATTGCTCAGAGGAGATTCTAGGTGGTGTCTACAGTGTGGGAGTTAGGCACGTCCAACCCTTGACACTGTGGTATGACGTTGTCATTTACAAAGTTCACACTCAAAAATTGAGCAAGTTTTAAATTTTGCAAAAAAAAAAAATAATCTCATAATGTTTTAAGTAAACCTACAATTTTGTGTTTGACCTCATTTGTAGTTATTCTAGGGCTGGCAGGCCACAGGATAGGCATGTCTGGGAGATATTTAGGTAGGGGGAGATGGATAGGAAAGGGGGAGGGGAGAGTAAGGGAAGAAAGAGGAGTATATTCTTGTCAAATTCACTAACAGGTCTGCCCCTGACTATGGCAATGGTCAGGTGCGTGTGTGTGTGTGTGTGTGTGTGTGTGTGTGTGTGTGTGTGTTTTCATTGCTCTTCCCTTGGCTTTATATAAGATGCTATGAGGATGGTCCTGTGCTTCCAAGTCCTGGTTGGTTTTGAGGTTTGCCTGGTATGTCCCTCAAAATCACCAGTATGGGGCTGGAGAGATGGCCCAGCATGTTAGGCTGGACACAGTGGTATTAAACCCAGAACCAGGGGATGTAGAGACAAGTGGCCTCAGAGCTTGTTGGCCAGCAAGCCTAGCCAGAATAGGGAGCTGTAGGTTCAGTGAGACACCATATTAAAATGAAAGCAGTAGGAAGACACACAGGTCAACTTTTGAATGCCACATGCAGATATAGCAAATAGACACTCACATCCATCGTCGAGCAATACATACCAGCACCACTGACACCAGAGTATTCAATGCTCATTACCTATACCTCCAGGTCTTTATAAACAATGAGGAAGGGGCGTCGGAGTTGAAAATCCCTTTAAAATCTAACTCAAATGCTGCCAGTTGGGATTAGCTGGTACAGGATTAGCACAGAGCCATCTGGGACTCTTACCTCAAGCACTGCTCAGTAAAGTCAAGAAGGGCAACAGGGTCAGCCCTCTTGTCCTTGAAACAAGTGGAAGAAAGCTACCTACCACTTAGAGGACGCACTCCTACTGTAACCTACAGTTTTATTTGGCTTGCCATGTTTCACCCAGATATTTTCTGATCTCCTGGCAAACAGGAAAATGCTGTCTAATAGGATCTTGGTGTTTCGTGGCACAATATCATTTAAACAAAGCATGTTTCAGTTTTCTTTCTCTACAAAAGTTGTGTTTCCAGGGTGCCAATGGACATTCCATCAGCCAAACCTTCCTTTGAATGTATGCTCAGTGCTACGGGAGGGCACCCTGTGATATGTGCTTTCCAAGAGTGGCTAACCAGGTTGGTAATGTTAATAATTATACTTTAATTCTATTACTTGGTAAACCTAAACTTTAACATAGCAATTTAAGCGTAAAATAGGGGTTCTGTTGGTTGCTTTAATTTGAACTCTCACCAAGGGAGTCGGAGGCCTTCATAAAGCATCTCACAAAGAGTTCAAGCTCCAGCAGAGTACTTGTTTTCAGCTGCAGAGCGGGGCTTGACTGCTCTAAGCTTCAGGGGTTTCCTCATGTGGAGTCAGTAAGAGAAGGAGGAAGAAGGGGAGTGGGAGGCTGTGCCTAGTGCTGAGGGCCAAGGTCAGCAGGGTGAGACCAACTAAACAGGTCCCAGGCGCGAGTTGAAGGGCTTGAACAGGCTTGAGCATGGCAAACATGGCACTGGCAGGTCTTGCCCGTTCCACTTCCCTCTCCTTTGCTAAACCATTAGATTGCATTCCTAAAGCTAGACCCCAAGGTCTATTCCCTTATTTGGCCACTTCCTTATGCCTAGCTCGTTCCTGAGACAAAACACCAAGGTCTAGATATCAAATCTTATTATTTGGCTACACTGTCTAACGTGTCCATTTAGGACATACCAACTCATCTTTTCTCCTTACAAAGCGCTCCTGCAGAAACTGTTTGCCTCATACTTTGAGGGAGTAACAGTCCATCGTGTCAGGAACATGTGCCTGGGGCTCCTCCCATCTCAGGAGAGTAGAAAGCCAAGAGATTGAACTCGAATTGGGTCCGGCAATCATCCTCAGTGCTTGCCAATCAGCAACACATTCCTTCTCGTTAGACCCCTACTTCCAAACATTTCTCCAACTTCCACTACAGCGCCACCAGCTGGTTACCAAGTGTTTAAACACAGGGGCCCTGCAGAACATTTTCTCGCCCAAACCCCAACAGTGGCCAAGTGAGCAGTCCCAGGCAGAAAGCCTCAGCCATATGAAGCAAAGGAAGCCTGAGGAGATCAGCCTGGTAGTTCAAGCACCAAGGACTTTTACTGAAAGACTGGGCTCTCAGAAGTTCTTGATGGACACCAAGCCTCAGGCTTATCCACCAGCCACTGTCCCCAGTACCCAAACACATCTTACCCTGAGCCAAGAGAAGCTTGAACAAAAGACCTTGGACAGCCTGAGCTGCATTCTACAGGCCCCCACCAAGCCCCAAGCATCGTCCTTCCCCATGTGCTGGAAATGGCTTGTTAGACACTTGGCTTGGGGCATCATCAAGCCAGGGACCTGGTAATTCCTGGGGAAACTGGAGCAGAGTCAAGAATAAACTCTGGCAATGACCTTGACAGCTGTTTTCTCCTCAGCCAGCCAGAGTGCCTCATGCAAATGTGACATCTTTATCAACGATTTTCAAAATTAGAATGGGAGAAGCAGGAATAAATGAGCTCCCACCAAGTGTAACCCAGTCTGCCAGCAATTTCAAGATTAGCTCTTTAGACTCAAATGAGGACAGCAAATGTACTCGCCGAAAGACCAGACACCACGGAACAATAAATGCCCATCTGTTATGCAATGACCCCCCTTTTTCATTTCTAATTGTAAAATTAAGCATTAATTTTTGATTAAAATACTAATTCCATTAAGGGGCAGGGGAATGAAGCTGTGGACAGTTGCAGTTTCTGGTCAATCATTTTACAAATCAGGCATGGTATGTACACTTGCTATCTAGCACTTGGGCCTCAGCCAGGAGAGTTGAGAGTTCAAGGTCATCTTGGGGTATAAGGGAGACTCAGTCTCCAACACAACATAGAAATGTTAATGCTCTAAAAAACTACCTGGCTGGGTCTCAGCCTGCAGCCAGAGGTCCATTCCCTAAGTATTTCTTTAGGTAACTTTTATTTCATAAAACTCTCAGAAGAGATAAAACAAACAAACCAAAACCTTGAATACATCTATTACCATTTGAAAGAAAAAGTCATTTTAAAAAATCACTGCATTTTCCATCCAATATTCAATAGATTTCTTGTGGAGTTAGAAGAGCGAATCTTAAAACCCACAAAAGTGAATACCAAAAACCAAAAAGATAATACTAGAAACTGTTGATACAGAAGAATAACAGGAACTTGCTCCACAGGGAGCATTTATTTCATAGTGAATGTAATTACAGCAGCACAAATTGGCTCAGGGACCTTAACAGACAAAAAGAATTCCAGGCCTGAAAGCGCAGGCTCAAAGGGAACAACCTGAACTGATCATCACGTGAGCTCAGATCTACCAGTTGCCATGCTGTGGGAAAATTAGACTTGCATATAAAAAGAGAAACACAAGACTTTTATTTTAAAATTAAAAAGAGACTTGAAACAGAATAACACTCTCTAGTCAAGCTTATAGCAGATACTCTCACCTTTCAGTAAGATAAAGTCTGAAGACAGAAAAACGAAATAAAACAAAGGACGTCAACAGTTTCTTCTCGGGAAACATAAAGGTACTGGTGATCCTAACAGGAACTTCCATATTAGAGGCAATCAGAAAAATACAAATGTAAAAGACGGGATGCTCTCTTATACTAATGGGTAGGGGGTAAAACAGGACCCCTGGCTTTACTGAGTGATGCTAAAGATAAAAGCACAGTTTTGTAAGCTGCTATTGGGAGTGTGGACTATCATGGCCTAGTTGAAGGACAATTTGGCAACAACTAGGCAAGCTAACATTCATTTTCTACAGATAAACAGTTCCTAAGAACACACCAGGAGGGAATGGTAGGCACTTAAACTATGTGGCAGTAAAAAGTTTAAAACAAGTTGAATGTCCCCCGAATGGATTGAAAATACATGACAATGTCCCAGCATGTTAGCATGAATGAACTCATTTTGTATCAGTGTAGACAAACCTTAAACACAAAGTTGCCTTTCAAAAGCAAGTTTCAGGCCAGGTTGTGGTATCACATCCTGTCTCATGCCTTTAATCCCAGCACTTGGAAGGCAGAAGCAAGCAGATCTCTGTGAGTTTGAGGCCAGCCTGGTCTACAGAGACAGTTCCAGGAAGCCAGGGCTACATAGAGAAACCCTGTCTCAAAAACAAACAAACAAAATCAAACAACAACAACAACAACAACAAAAGAAACAAAAAAATGAAAACCTAATCAAACCAAGCAAGCTTCATTCCAATGGGTAACACAGTACACTATTTGCCTCTGGTTTACAGACATATACAAAGATTGCTTTGAAAATCACATGGCTGGGGCTAGTGAGATGGCTCAGCCGGTAAGAGCAGGGCTTGCTCTTCCAGAGGTCATGAGTTCAATTCCCAGCAACCACATGGTGCTTCACATCCATCTATAGGGGGATCTGATGCCCTCTTCAGGCAGGCGGATACATATGCAGCAGAGCACTCATACATTAAATAAATAAAAATTTTAAAAAATACATGGTTATGAAAACTACTTCAGCTTAGTTGCCACCACTAGGACAAACAGCAGAACCACCTCCACAGGCCCTGGGACGCTTCAGTTCGATCCAATATTTTATCCCAACAAAGCAAATTAAAGAGGTGCAAAGCAAATACTGCTTCCCATGCGTTAACTATGAACCATGGGTAATTAGCTTGTGGCTAAGTCATGGGCTCCTCACCTATGTTTAAACAATTTCCAACATTCATAAAAGTTTTGTGTAATCATGTACCATATCCACGTGCTGACTATGAACCCCTCAAACTAACATGTGACCTCTTGGCACAGTAAACCTTAAAAGCAGATGGAGTTCATCAGCTTACCCACGGTTGCTCTGAGGTATGGCTAACAGACAGTGTTTGGCACATATATGTGAGATGTCTACATAGGTGCACAATGTGAACATGTTATGTGCAGGCTGAGATAACAGAGGGACCTTTTTGGCTACAGAAACATGGGTTAGCACATACACTTCTCGATCGCTCTCATGGATTGAATCTGCCTTGCTCCCCCCGTACCAGAGGAGCAGTTTAGAGAGGAAACACATATCTCACAGAAAGAAATTCTAGCTCGAAGATGACAGTCCCACTCCCAAGAAACCTTCCTTTTTCACTCCATAGAAACTGTCTAGAGAAACACCATCAGGACACATCCGGACGCCTCCACGCCGCCTTTGGAAAGGAATTAGGCAAAACAGCAAACGGGCACAGGAGAGAAGATGGTGGTAGATAGAGATCATGAGACAAAACAGATTCGAGTGTCCTACAAAAAAAAAAAAAAGCAAGCCTTTCTGAAGCATGCAGTGTAATGTTCATATCAAAAGGCCAGCGAAAATCAGATGTATAAAAGCAAGAAGAATTGGGGTAGCATGACATTACAAACCCCTCATTTTCTCATGAACGTTTTGAACCCTTAAGTTTGCAGCATTTGTTAAGTGAGTAGGTAGGACGTATCGTTGGAAGTGTGCCGTTGGCAGAGTTGTTCAACCGTCTTGACCAGCAATTTCACAACACTTTGTCATTTTGTGGTTGGGTACTCCTATCAGGCACCTTTCACTTCCCTCGGGCCCCTATCCTTGGCAGTCTCTAACTTACTGTCTCTTTAGGTAAGCCAATGGTATATAAATGCCTAGGAGAACTGGCCGTTTTCACCTGGCACAGTGTCTTCAAGGTTTGTCCACGTTGGCAGCATATAGCATCTCTCCTTGCTGAAAACCATTCCTTACATGTTCAGACCAAGTTGTTCATGGTAATTTTTACAGTACAAATAAATACACTGAGTAATGGAGAGTGTTTCAGAGTCTTCTGTCTACTCTATCCTCATAAGGGATGGTTTGGTGGGCGGGAGACCCATATGGAGCAGGCCATCTCACAGAACCCAGAAAGTTGCTGAACATTCATATCAGACAGAGAGGTTCTTGCTGCTTCTGGCTGCTTTAAGTACCTGCAGGCTACACCACACACTTCTGCCATACAGAAGTTGAGCCTCCTCTGAGGGTCAGCAATAGACGAAGCATGGGGGTGCGGCATCCTGCATTGTTCTGGGGCAAGAGCACATTCACATGTATTCATGCTCTTTCAACAGAAGCCCCCTGAAGCAGACAGGGGAGCATTAGACCAGCAAATCACGCTGGTATCCTTGTTATTTCCTTCTCCATGACACTCCAACAAGAATGGCTTCTTCCCAGGGCTCCATCATGACGTTCACTAAGATTAGGGGGCAGCTGGCTGGTGGACAACTCGCCATCTCTAACCTTCTTTGAAGAGCTAGAGGACTTATGTCCTTGGGCTGGTTAGCACTGTCTTCTGCCCGCTCCCCTTCTTTCCTTTCACGTGAGTAGATATTTCAGCAATTCCCAGCATTCTCTACCAAAGCCAGAAATTGCTGAGTCAGCACATTCAATGTTCTGACTTGGATCACGTGTGATTTGAATTATTTTCATACAATTATTTAGATTCAAGAGGGCGAGCCAGAAAACGAGTAGGAAAGGCAGCCAGCCATTTGGCATGGTTAGTTATGGTTGACTGAGTGTGACACAGAACCACAATGATCTTATCAAGGATCCTAGAATCCTGCAGTGAGTGGTACCAGATCATGGCGACAGGTGGAGACCTTAGAGGAGTGGCAGTCCCCCAAGTCCTATACACAGAGACATTTAAGTATAAGGGATCCTGTTTGCTCTGGAGCGGTTTGACAAATTCTGGACACTTTGGTTGTGATTTAGCCAGCATTCTATGCCCTGAAAAGGCCTTTGCTGGGCTCACAATCACTCCTGTCCTGGAAGATCGGAAATTGGTGGTGGCATGAAGGAGCCAAAGTAACGTGTACACGCAGAGCATGCTTCAGTGACCATCTATTTGCCATCAGTTTAGGGCATAAAGAAGTTCTTTACCAAATAGTCTTCCTCAGTCAGGACCACCAATCAAGACCTTCTTTCCAGTGAAGGAATAAACATGAAGCAGGGCCATCTCACAGGTTACGTGAGGCCTGGACACACATAGAAGGCATTTACTACAGTGCACACAGCACACAGACGATGCCCAGAGACAGCTGTGGTCAGTGTGTAGTGCTATTCTTCCTAGGTCCTACTGAAAGCCTCCGTATGTCGAGATGGGAGCATGGAGCATGGAGGAGAAAGCGTAGGTAGCAGAGGCCCCGTTTTACATGGTAGATCTGTTTGGATCCACTACAGAGGATTTAATTTTGAATGGCTTATAAATTAGGATGCTAGTTCCTATGCCCAGCAATTGAGTTACCTGTGATTCTGAACTAAGTTTGTGTGGTGTTTTCCTTTACACAGCGACTCAACTGGGTTCCAGAGAACAAGGTACTGTGGCAAATCATGGGTTTGTAAGAAGTGTACCCCAAAAGGCTGTGGGGATTTGGAAGCATGGGGCTGGCATGGTAGTGACCCACCAGTGGGAACTTACCGAGCTGGGTGGAGAGATTTCAGAGCTCCGGGTCAGAGAGTCTCCACGAGACGAGAACAAGGCCTGCCGTTGCCTTGTGGGCAATAGCGTGGACTGGTTTTTGTTTTTGTTTTGTTTTTTTTTTTAATATTTCACACTATAGGGGATCAAACCCAAGGTAGGTGCTGTACATGCCGGGGAGGCATGCCTTCGGGTATGTTGAATTTTGTCCTTTAGTCACAGAAAAAGTCCCAGCCAAGAGGGAGGATTTTAGAAGGTACAGGAAGTTCTCTTTCTATCCATGGAAAGAGAAGGGGCTCTGAAGCAGCCTGGGACATGAAAACAACCACTACCAAGGTACTATGGGCCACCTCGGTCACCACGGTGTGGTCCATGGGCCACCTCGGTCACCACGGTGTGGTCCTCAAACTTAAATGTACAGGATTTGTAAGTGAGGTCACTGGACTGGAGTTTTTTATTTTTGTTTAAGGTAAGGATGACTTTACATAAGGCGAATGCAGAGACATACAGTTTCATAAGCAGATGCCTCTTGATAACTGTATGTAGCAGTGTGACCATCCTTTAACTTGAGCTGCCTCAGTCAAAGGCACCTAATTCAGACGTCAGTGACACCAGCTGAGGAGATAGAACACATCCTTTCTCCACAGTCCTGGTATCCTTTCTCTATAGTCTGGCAACACCAGAATCTCATAGCCAGGGCTAGAAAGATGATTCAACAATTGAGAGCACTTTCTGCTCTTGCTGGGGACACAGGTTCAATTCCTAGCACCTACATGCAGTTTACCACTATCTATATCTCCAGTCTCTGAGGATCTAATGCCCTCTTCTGGTCTCTGTGGGCACTTGTACACATGTGGTAAGTGTGAACTTATACAGACATGTGTGTGTGCATGTACACACACACACACACACACACACACACACACACACACATACACACACACAAATAAGAAAATAAATCTTAAAGAATTATGGTAGGCCAGGAATAGTACTGCATGCCTATAATCATAGCACTTGGGAAGCAGAAGGAGGATGCTTTTGAGTTTGAGGCCAGCCTGAGCTACATTATGAGTCTGCTACCTTAACAAAGTCCAGAAGCAGGGAAGAACTGAGTCATGGACCAGTGACTCACCCCTACAGAGCTTTGCAGTTAATGAACCCAGGCACATATAAACATGTGCTAGCCTCTAGGGATGTTAGTGAGGGCCAGGATAGACCCAGAATGCCTGGATCCTTTCCATAGCCAACATCCATGTCTTTATGTTTGAGTAAAGCATGTCACCATTTGAGACCTGAGTTACTAAAACCTGAGAGCAAATGGTGCTGCTTTTGCAGTCTGGATGTGACAATTCCATCCTGCGTGTTGACTTTGTATCCAGGACAGGTTCATTGTCTGGTGGCTCCAGAATACCCCTTACTTACTGCGCTCAGCTTCCTCATGGCTGCTCCACGGGCTCTGTGACCCAGAGGCCTTACTGACAAAGAGGACGCAAGAGAGCAGAGCAAGGACTCTAAGTGTAGCTCAGTGACAGGTTCTCAAATCCTGGTGTATATGGAGAAGTTTAGATTCCTCC
>JADRCD010238074.1:0-27021 GCA_019843815.1 Montemys delectorum
TAGAGAGACCATTGGATGACAATCAACAAACTTCTAATTCCTCATATATTTGGATTTCAATTGCTTAGGATTTGTTGGTAATGTTAATTTTCATATTAAGATATTAAGAAAAGGTAATTGTCATTTCCTGTTGTTTTTGTTGTAAGAGGTGGAATTAGATTTGTGTGGATTTATTGAAAGATTACTTTCTTGCTTCTTCTAGGGTGTAGTTTTGTTCCTTATGTTGATGTTTTCCATCTATTATCCTTTGTAGGGTTGGATTTGTGGAAAGATATTGTGTAAATTTTGTTTTGTCATGGAATATCTTGTTTTCTCCATCTATGGTAATTGAGAGTTTTGCTGGGTATAGTAACCTGGGCTGGCATTTGTGTTCTTGTAGGGTCTGTATGACATCTGCCCAGGATCTTCTAGCTTTCATAATCTCTGGGGAGAAGTTTGCCATAATTCTGATAGGCCTGCCTTTATATGTTACTTGCCTTTTTTTTCCCCTTACTGCTTTTAAAATTCTTTCTTTGTTTAGTGCATTTGGTGTTTTTATTATTGTGTGACGGGAGGAATTTCTTTTCTGGTCCAGTCTATTTGGAGTTCTGTAGGCTTCTTGTATGTTCATGGGCATTTCTTTCTTTAGGTTAGGGAAGTTTTCTTCTACAATTTTGTTAAAGATATTTACTGGCCCATTTATTACATTGGGAGTCTTCACTCTCTTCTATACCTATTATCCTTAGGTTTGGTCTTCTCATTGCATTCTGGATTTCCTGGATGTTTTGGGTTAGGAGCTTTTTGCTTTTTGCATTTTCTTTGACTGTTGTGTCCATGTTTTCTATGGTGTCTTCTGCCCCTGAGATTCTCTCTTCTATCTCTTGTGTTCTGTTGATGATGCTTGCATCTATGACTCCTGATTTCTTTCCTAGGTTTTATATCTCCAGGGTTGTCTCTCTTTCTGATTTCTTTATTGTTTCTATTTCCATTTTTTAGATTCTGGATGGTTTTGCTCATTTCCTTCACCTGTTTGATTGTGTTTTCCTGTAGTTCTTTAAGGGATTTTTGTGTTTCCTCTTTAAGAGCTTCTAGCTCTTTACCTGTGTTCTCCTGTATTTCTTTGAGGGTGCTATTTATGTCTTTCCTAAGGTCCTGTATCATCATCATCATAAGTGATTTTATATCTGAATCTTGCATTTCAAGTGTGATGGTGTGTCCAGGATTTGCTATGGTGGGAGAATTGGGTTCTGCTGATGCCAAGTGACCTTGGTTTGTGTTGTTTATTTTCTTGTGCTTGCCCCCCCCCCCCCCATCTGGTTATCTCTAGTGCTACCTGCCCTTGCTAATTCTGACTGGAGTCAGGCCTTCCTGTGATCCTGGTTGTATCAGAACTCCTCAGAGTCAGGCAGTCTTTGTGAACCTGTGATTCTGGGATCCTGTGACCCTGGGTTTGTTAGAGCACCTGGGAGTGCAGCAGCTTCCTCTGGGTGTTGTGGGACTGGCAGTGGAGCCTGGGCCCAAGGTCAGCTCAGGCCACCAGCCCAGAGAGACTGAAAGGAACCCAAGCTACTCTGCTGGTGGAGTTCCTGTGTTCCTGGTCCGGCAGGTCCCAGTTACTCCCGGTGTTGGGACAGATGTTGGGTCTTCCTCACCTCTGATTGTGAGAGTGTCAGAGCACCTGGGAGTGGAGCTTCCTCTGGGTGTTGTGGGACTGGCTGCAGAGCTTGAGCCCAAGGTCCACTCAGCAAGACTTATAGTCTGGAGTTCAACTCCCAACAATGGTCAGCAGCAGCTGTGAATGGAAGTCCAAGGATCTAGCAGTTGCTCAGTCCCACAAGGCAAGCAGGTGAAGAAGAGAGAGAGCGATTCCCATGATCCTTGACTTGCTGAGTATCTACTGCTGACTTCGTTTTAACCCTGTGGAGAGTGTTGACCATTGTGCATCATATCTGCCTTGGAAGGCAGCTACCTATGTAAGTTCAAAGCCTCCATAGTTTAACCCCTTTCTCTGGAGGAACGTTTCCATTGTTCCAGACTTTCAATGGTACTCATGTTTGTCCCATGTATGCACCATCCTGGAACAGTAGTCAGCCTGAGTCCTAGGGAAATATCTGTCAGCCAAGTTCTATAAATCTTTGGAAAGGGGGCTGCCAAGATGGCTCAGCAGGTAAGAGCACTGACTCTTCTGAGGTCCTGAGTTCGGATCCCAGCAACCACATGGTGGCTCACAACCACCGGTAATGAGATCTGACACCTTCTTCTGGCATCTAAAGACAGCTGCAGTAAATTACGCTGGAGCGAGGAGGGGTAGGGGGAAGGGCACTTGTGTGAGTTCAACAGCAGCCACACACATGAAAGCTCACGGCAATCTGTACAGCTACAGTGTACTCATACACATAAAATAAATAAAATAAATCTAAAAAAAATCTTTGGAGGGCTTATCAGAGCCAGTTCTACCTATGGTCAGTCCACAGTTACTGTTTCCAATTTCCCTTGGAGCATAGCAAGAGACAAGGACATCTGGAGGACAGAAGGGGAAGAATTTATTTACCCCAGTATCTGCCTTTCCCATTGACTGAGAGTCTATTCAATACAACTGGGTAAGGCTTCCTATAATATGTGCTTTCCTAATGTTGCCTCAAATAAGGATGTTAAAAAAAAAAAAACCAAATGAGATATACTTACTAGGGCCAGAACAATTGTGGCCAGAGTTTTATCACATCAGCTCTCTTCTCTGGTCCCTGAATCTGTACAATGTACTTCACATGACCACCTTAATGCCATTTACAAAAGGAAATTCTTATGGTACAGAGTAAGTAAACCAGCTCACACATTTTTCATTGATCTTTAGAACTTTACTTAAATGTAAAGTTTTCTGTCATTTTGAAGTTTTTCTGGTAACTCGGGAACACACAGGATCATACGCAGCCTTGGGAAAGACACATAAGTATGACTCGTTGAAGGAGCCCACTCTCCTGCTTTGGGATTGTGTACTGTCCTTTCCCTATGCAACTTCCTATGTAAATATTTAACCCATTAACTTTGACTCACTCTGGCTCATCTTGAACCTCTTTTCTATGGTACAGCCAAGGATCTGGGTGCCTTCAAGGGATGTCCCTAAGAAGCTAGGGAACTCTCAAGTGTTAGTTGGCTATGTCTTCTTAACGTCACCGTCTTTCCCTCACATCTCCCTATACTTCTGAGTGGTGGGAAGTCCCTTTTCTGGTTGTCCTGTCAGTAGCCAGGCACCCCCATACCTGAATTGCTGTAATGGGAAAACAGAGAGTAAAAGAAAAAGCAGACTGCTCCCTTCTCTGGCTCCACCTCAGCATGGTCCCTACTGCTAGACAGAGGTCCCTGGACTTGCCCTTTGCCCATCTTGCTGTCTTTGAGCCTTTGTATCCAGTTCAACCCAGCCCTATGCTTCTGCAGATTGGCTCACATTGCAACACAGCTCAGTGTGTTCCCTGCCAGCCTTCCTATGAGCTCACCAGTATCTTATATCTTATCTAGCAACCTCAAGGCGTCCATGCATCTGTTCCAGCCCTTTGCTCTACCTCTTCAGAGCCTTTTTAAACTCTGAGACGTCTTAAATTCTCTGTAGCCATTCTGTACTCTTTATATATCCATACTTCTATGTAGGTGTGACGTGAAATTGGAGGGTTAATATTAGTAATTAAATTCATAATAAAAGGACCAATGTTTGCCAAAGGCCGTCTATCAAGGGAAAGTGAAACAACTAGGCAAACTACAGCCATCAACACCCAAATACAGCTTATGGATGTATTGTTATTCAAAAAAAAATTATGACATTTTGAAAGGAAAGAAATGAAACTATTTCTAGCATGTCACACTCCTGACAAGGTCTCAGAAAAGCCATATCATTCATTGTTATAGATCCTGTAGTCATTTGTCAGTACTTGGGAATACTAAAGCGGTGGGGAGTTAACTGACACTTAATGAAATCCCTCTCGGTCGTTACTATTGGGAGAAGTAATTCCACTGGGCCTTGGTCAACATAAGCCTGTGAAACACCCAGCCATTATATTTCAACATTAGAAACTGGGCAACAGCCTCTATTGCCTCACAGCACCTGGGATAGGCTAGTTGCTCTTGGGACAAATGTCCCAGCCATAATGACAGATTTTTAAGGAGCAGGGGAGAGAAGGTCTGTCTTAGTAAACCTCTATTCATGGAGAAAAATAAAATAAAGATCCCACGTTAAGAAGTGAAAAAAGAGCCCATCGATGATCACAGCGAGTCACACCCTAACTCTGAAAGCTCCTTTCGCTGCACACTAGCTGGTCTTTGGGATACGTCTCTCCTGCTCTAGCCACTGGGCACCACAACGTTCCATGACACGACATCATTTGAAGAATTTTGGAAGTTGAGTAACATGTGGGCGTGTTCAAATGCATTTTGTTAAAAGGCAGAGAGAATGTGTGTTTAACATAGATGTACCTCTGTCCTGAATGAAGTTGGCAGCCTGAGACCCTGGAGTTAAAGCAGAATGAGCAAGTTCATTGAAAGGTCTTGAAGTGTCCATTTTTCCAGAAGGAGGATTTCTCAAAGGACTGATCAGTGGCCACTCAGGTGAGCTGCAGAAAGCCAGGACTAGCTCAAAGAAGTGTGGAATGGTCATAGAAACACCAGGCCTTCAGAAAACTTCCAGTCTTGAAAAGCAATGGACCCAAAGTAGATGTTGATGTAATAATTGAGCTCCTACTATGGGTTAGGTCCTAGGGAAGGGATGTTGCACAGTCAGATTGGATCTCAGGGAAGACTAAAAGGCAGATCTTGATGTAATAAGCCCTCTATTCATGTGAAGTCCCTGTAGGGCAAAGGCCCTGAGGGAAGCACAGAGCAGTGAGGAGAACAGAGAGAGGATCAGGTGGGGCAGCTTCTCTAGCCAAGGCTGTCTGGTGTGATCTGAGGCTCTTGTGGGACTGCTTCTTCCCAGGGGTGCTCATTGTGAGTGGTGGGGCCAGGCTACTGCAATTGCTGTGTTCATAAACAATGGCATCTGAGGTCTAGAAGGGACTTAGGTTGTCTTCTAGTCTATTATTCATCCTTCCCTGCCCTGGAAACACCCCTACCTGACCATTGGTGCATCATTTCCAAATCCAGTAAATAAAGACCAACTTGGCTATTTTCATCTCATGGGTGTGTACCTGTGGATCCAACCAACCACAGATCAAAAACATTTGTGAAATCAAAATCAAACCTGTACTAAACATGCACATACTTTTTCCCTAACCAATACATTTTATTGAGTATTTGTAATTGTATGTATAAGTGTGTATGTTTGTTTATATGTATATACATGTATACATATGTGCATATATGTATATATATGTATATATATGGTATTATAGCCAATGCATGGACTATTTAAGATACATAGGATGATATAGGTAGTTCTATATAAACACTCCTCCATTTTCTGTAAGGGATTTGAGTCGGCACATTTTGGTATCTATAGGGCTTCTGTATCACTTCCCTGTGGATTTCTAGGGACAATTCTATCTTTCTCATATGACTTCTTTTTGTTTGTTTGTTTTGTTTTTGTTTTTTTTCTTTTTTTAATTTTGTCACATTCTTTAAAATTTATAAAATATTGTAACAATAAAAATGAGTATTATAAAAATTGTTTGATATAAAACAAAAATCAATTGAACAGTGTACTGGCTGGTTTTGTGTGTCAACTTGACCCAGGCTGGAGTTATCACAGAGAAGGGAGCTTCAGTTGGGGAAGTGCCTCCATGAGACCCAGCTGTGGGCATTTTCTCAATTAGTGATCAAAGGGGTAGGGCCCCTTGTGGGTGGTGCCATCCCTGGGCTGGAAGTCTTGGGTTCTATAAGAGAGCAGGCTGAGCAAGCCAGGGGAAGCAAGCCAGTAAGGAACATCCCTCCATGGCCTCTGCATCAGCTCCTGCTTCCTGACCTGCTTGAGTTCCAGTCCTGACTTCCTTGGTGATAAACAGCAATATGGAAGTATAAGCCAAATAAACCCTTTCCTCCCCAACTTGCTTCTTGGTCATGATGTTTGTGCAGGAACACAAACCCTGACTAAGACAAACAGTCTTATGTAGATGCTTGTCTACAGCAATACTGAAAATACTACATGTTATCAATATAAATTTTAAATAACTCCAAACATATTAACTGTATATTTTAAAATAATACATCACTACTAGTATTTTTTAAATGAACATAAATATATAAAGTCTTTTTGTTTGTTTGCCCGTTTGTTTTGTTTTTAGTAGAGCTTAAAATCTTGGCTCTTACTATGGTACAAGCCCAAAATAAGAACAATTTTTAGACATTGGATTTCATTGTAATAAGGCTGTACTTGAATGACCCTTACATCACCAAAGGATTTTACCTCCATCTTAGCTAAGCTGAGAGTTGACAGTTCTGCTGCACCAAGGAATGAATTGTAGGCATGATTTTTGGATATAGACTTCCTGCTATGGTCAAAATTATTTGACTGGAGTGAGTGACTTTATTCTCAGCCCACAGAGAACAGGTTACATTCATTTAAGAAATGGTGTGTGTATTAAGATGATCTATCCATGAAGTCATTCTCTAACTGTTTCAATGAACAATGGTTCTGCTTGGAGGGTGGCACAGACATTCCATATGTCTTCTTGATGCATAAGTTAGAAGTTGGGGACAAGGAGCTTGGTCTATCCAGCAGTCCGAATAGAAAGCAGTGAATCCTAATTAATGCTTGAAGGGCAGAGTCACTGGAGCTGTGAGAACACACAGGATCCCATCATCTTCAAAACATCCTTCTTGAATAGCGAGGAAAGGCGGCCTTGGGAGACATCTACACCTGTGTCTAACAATCTCTCCTGCTCATCTGTTCAGTAAGCTGTCTCCCCTTTCCCTAGTCCTTCCAAAGTCAGTCAGAAGTCGCCTAGTCCCTCTACTGCCACCTAGTGACAATGACCAGTAACTTTTCATTTTTAGGGGAAAAAATTAACTACATTCTAAAAGAAAGCTTGCAATTCTCCTCTACTAAAATCATAATTAAAAAAAAGTATGTTGTAAAATTTTAAAGGATCTTCCCTGTAAGAAATTGTTCTTCACTTTCAAAACCCTAAAATTGTATGATAGGGGGCAGGGGACAATTCCTGGGAAGGCTTAGATGGGAATGGGGATGGGAGTGGGGGTAAGGGTGGGGTGGGGATGGGGATGGGAGTAGGGGTAAGGGTAGTGTTGGGATGGAGATGGAGATGGGATGGGGATGGTGGGAAGGGGAGGGTAGGGCAGAGGAGGGATAAACAGCACTAAAGATGTTTAAGAAAGGCATGTGGCAGATTATTGTATTAGTTGGAGTTCTCTAGAGGAACAAAACTGATAGAATAAAAGAAAATATGTGTGAATTTATGAGAGTGGCTTACAGGCTGGAGTCCAACTATTTCAACAATGGCTGTCTCCTGACAGACAGTCCAAGAATACAATAGCTGTTAGGTCTAGACTGGACATCTCAGACATTCTTCAGAGTACACTGGAGTCCTGAAGAAGGAGGATTTTAATACCAGTGAGCAGATGAACTTGCCAGTAAGAGAAGACAAGCAGGCAAAGAGCAAGAGCTTCCTTCTTCTGTCCTTAATATAGGCTACCACTAGGAGGTATGGCCCAGATGTAGGGTGGGTCTTGAATGATCCAATCAAGGAAAACCACTCACAGTTATACCCACCAGCTGGGGTTTTGGTTAACTCCTAATATAGTCAAATAGACAAACAATACACCACCATGTTACTGTATTATATCTGTCTGTCTGTTTGCCTGTCTCTTTGTCTGTCTGTCTCCATCTCTGTATTTCTCTCTCTCTCTCTGTCTCTTTTTCCATGTGTGTGTGTGTGTGTATGTGTGTGTGTGTGTGTGTGTGTGTGTGTGTTTAGTTGGAGTTACACATCACAAAATTTTCCATTTAAAAATTTCTACTTGGCTTCATTTTTAATCGGCTGAATTCACATGTAGTTAAGTGTGTTTTTTTTCTGACATTCTGGAACAGTTAGAAGATCTGCTTTGGTCTGTGTAACAATTCCAACCCCCTGGTAATATCAGGATTGACATACCTCACTCTTTTCATTGAGAATAGTCCAACTTTCACACTTTCACATGCCAAATGAGTCTGGACCATGTCGTGGACACTGTGACTATAGCATCGCACAGCCTTGTTGCATCTTGTTACATTCATTTGGAGGATTGCTTTAGCACATAGCCAACCTGGTTTGATCCAGACAACTAGCTCATTCCTGATTTCCTTGAGTGTAGTGGCAATCCCACTTTGATTTTCCAAGCCTTTGCTTCATTTGATTGCGCCTGTCCTGCTCATGAACCTGAGACTTGGTGGTCCAAGTACAGAATTAAGGAGAATTCTTCAGAAAAAGTAGATTCATTGTTTTTTATGTGCATGGATGTTTAACCTACATGAATGTTAGTGAATCACCTGCGTTACTGCTTGGATGCCCTGGAACTGCAGTTATAGACAGATGTGAGCTGCCACAAGGCTGTTGGGAAATGAACCTGGATCCTCTGGAAGAGCAGCCAGTGCTCTTCCACAGAGATACCTTTCAGTCTGGAATGTCCTTTTGAAAGGCCAAATCTTTTAAGTTCTGACTCCATTTTAGAGAACCTGACCTAAGTGTGAACTCAGGTAAACTAACAGGCTAGAACCCAGCATTAGTTTCCAAGTTGCCCCTACCAAAACCCAAGCCTAGCTCCGGTCTCTAGGCTAATCCCCCCAAAAAACAACTTCTCCAGGTTATTACCCTAACAGACCTGCACCCCCAGGTTACAAGCTTGCCCCCTGCCTAACAAGCACCAATGCAGAGGGGGAGCAGACTTTAAGTTTATTATATAACTCCCGGCACCAGCCAGTTATGCTAAAGACCATAGTAGCTTTCCAATTAGATGCTTGCACACTTACCCCCCCCCCCCCCCCCCCCATAAAGCCTTACCCAGATAGATATTCTGTGCTCCCCCACTACCAAAACCATCCTGCGTGATGGTGGTGCATTGGAGGGGCCCAAGCTAGCTCGCATAGAATAAAGACCCTGTAGTGAATTGCATCAGATTGGCTCCTGTCTGGTTTTGGGGGCGATCACTAACATTTCCCTGTCACCACACTTTCTTTCTCATTCACACATTAGTCATGAGGGAATCCTTTACTTGGACAGAGAGACCATTTGTTGTTGTTGTTGTTTGCTTTGTTTGACTTGTATGTTGCTGGCCACATCACACTCACCACAGCACCCACCAGAATAGAGTTCTGCCTTTGAGGACAGTCTCTCCTACTCAAGAGGTACCAGCAGTATTGTCTTTTTCCAGCCAGTGAGAACTGCTTCTCTGCATTAGGTGCCTTCTTATGACCCTCTTTTTAAGAACTGACTTAATTTATGTTAAACATATGGTTGTGTTACTATGAGGGTATGGTACCATGAAAGGTAACATGGACCCTAGCTGAGCTAAGGCTCGAAGCCCTGGAAATCCTGAAGGGGCAGTAGGGACTTTGTCTGTTTCCAGGCACCAGCCCCCTGTCACTAGCCCCAGGCCCCCATAGATTTGTGGCTATCAGTCACATAAGGGCAACACCCTAAGCCCCTCCACAGGTAGAGGACGTGACCTGTGGTCACTTAGGCTCAAGACAGATCTCAATTTTAATGAGTTTATCTAGAGGCCTAGAGGGCTTAGTCAATAAGCTCTCCTTCCCAGGCATTCCTCCCTGTAAAAGGTATTTAATCCCAGGTCCACCCTGAGAAGTGGGGTATGGCTTTACTCATCCACTTTCTGCCATGATAATAAATGTCTTAAAACCACGGACTGCCTCTTTTCATCGGGATCTGCCATGGGGAGCCATGGAGAAGGCCTTCGTCTATAGAGCTGCTGTCTAAACTCCTGTAGAAGGCCTCTCTGTGCTCTCAGCCATGGACACCGAGCCAAGCCCAAGCCTGCTGCTGCAGTCAAGCCTGGCCTACGGTTAGATCCAGCCTGCTGGTCCAGATTCCATTCTCAGCTCTTCTGTAGCATCCAGTGGTGCCTTGGTGTCCAAGAGCCTAACAACCAGATGGCCCTGACCTCCTTGCAGGCCCGGGGACCCCTGAGCCAGCTCCAGCTGGCCTGCATCTCAGACCATGCTTCTACACCCCCTGGAGCTCCCCTAAAGCTCAACATCAGCCTGGAAATGGCATGGGGTGGGGTAAGTGTGGTCAAAACTCCCAGGTCCTACCTCCCTGAATGGCTGAGTCCTGTGGCAGAGAGGACTCCATAACCCTACACATGGGTTCCTGGTGCATACAGAGGCAAAAAGTACATTTGATCTCCTGGAACTATGATCTCAAAAAGGCTGTGAGTGCTAGGAACTGAACCTGGCTCCTCTGGAAAAGCAGACAGTATTCTCATCACTCAGCTATCTCTCTTGCCCCTTAGGAGCCACTCCTAATTTAAGGATTCTCCTGAAGTTTCTTCCCATATTTTGTACAGAGATTTTGGCTGTCGCAAACATTAGAAATCAGGCACACTCCAGCCTGCTCTCAGGGACTCAGCACCAGGAGCCACACAATCATTAGTTGCCAACCTTTTAAAGGGTCCTTGCCTTCCCAAATTGCTCTCTTCTTTCTCTGTCTCCTGGTTTGTGTGTCTGTCTGTCTCTCTCTCTCATGTCTGCACTTGGAGTAAATTTTTTGCATGAGCTCTGTTGCGTGACATGATCTTTGTGGTATACCCTAGTTTGGCTCTGATAGGAGGTTTAGATAGTAGTTGGCTTTTGGGGTATGCTAGTACTGCATTCTGCCTGGCTTTTTAATTGAACGTTATGGTACTTCATACCATTTCAGTATAGAAAAGCTACAATCTCTGTGTTACTTTCTCCGCCTGTGAAGACAGCAGCATCAATCTCATCGTTAATCTCTGGCATCATTTTCAAGGGATAACATACGAAGGGCATCAGCTACTAGGCATTTGTCAATAAACATTAATGGTTACTTCTGTTCCCATCCATAAGACTGAACATCATGGAGTAACATTATTGGGATTAAAAAGTTAAGATTTAAAATACTTGCAGGTTTTGACATGTTAGCTACCAGGAAACTAATTTTTGAAAGAAAAACAAGTAGCAATATTTTAACGCGCAAAATACTTTACTCAGATCTTTTTGGGCTTCCACTAGATCATCCAAGGCCTTGCCAAATGACATGGATGGCACTGATCAAAACAAAAAGTTAGAAGGCTAGTCAGAGCAGGTGCCTCGCAAAGCACCATGCTTACCAATGAGAAACATTATTCCCCGTGAAATAACTCCTTGTCCGCTTTCTGCCTCTTGAGTAAATTTGCTCGGTGTATGTATATGTGTTGGGTGAAGAAGCGGTATGGTGGTTTGAATAAGAACAGCCCCCATAAGGGTTCATAGATTTAAATGCCAGGTAAGCAGGGAGTAGCATTATTAACAAGTGTGGTCTTGTTAGAGGAAATGTATCACTGGGAAAGGGCTTTGAGGATTCCTCTGTCTGTCTCTGTCTCTGTCTCTCTTCTACTGATCCATATGTAGAACTCTCAGCGACCTCTCCAGCACCATGTCTGCCTGCACACTGCCATGCTTCCCACCATGATGATAATGGACTAAACTACTAAATCGTAAGTCAGTCAGTCCCAAGTAAAAGCTCTCCTTTATAGGATTTGCTGTGGTCATGGTGTCACTTCACAGCAACAGAAACCCTAAGACAAGTAGAAATGAAGATTATTTGCTTTGTGCCTTTGCTAGACGGTTGGGAAAGAAAAGGCAACTCAGAGTGCCTTTGATGATCCAAAGACCGTTGATGTCTGGCCCAATCTGGCTAGTTACCACCTGTGGATGATAACCTGCTACCATGCTGTCAGGGATATGATGTCAGCATATTTCAAAACAGGTCCCCAAGGACATTACCCAAGGGTTCAAGGCAGCATCCATTTATGTCAAGAAGTGTTAGGACTTTCTATTGCCAAAACCCAACTTGAATTCTTAAGGCTTGACTTATGAAAAGTTTTATTTATCAGTGCTGTGAAGACTTTTCATCGTAATTGCTATGTTAATCAAGGAAAAGGCACAGGGATGTCGGTGTTGTTCAAGTCCTTAAAACTGGAACGCACAGCCCATCACTCGTGTGAGGAGTCTAGCTGTTGCGGCGCGCTTCACAGCTTCGGTTTTCTGGACACGAAGCTCATGATGGCGTTGATGCATTCCTCTGACAGCCACCTTGCTTGGAGGGTAGTGCACTCTTCGGCGTTCACTGCATGGAGCTTTTCTTTCTCAGTTTTTCTGATTAACTCTTTGGAAATTCTCATGGCCTGATGGAACAAAACCGACCATATACAATTCCAACAGGAATAGGATTCGTCTATTGTTGCCCTCCACTGTAATAAACTGATCCTGTTGGATTTTACTAAGACACGTGAAACAGAACACACTTTTAACGGACACAGAGATGACCATAGTGGGTGTGGGAAACAGTTTTGTTATTGTACATTTCTAAACAGCCCCCTATGGACACAAAAGCTCCTGGTTCCAGGATCACACACTCAACAGCAAGAATGTAAGGACAATAGCCAGTAGCTGCTACTTACACAAACAGAATTGCTATAGAGAGAGGATCTCCTAAATACAGTCAACCTCCTCACCTCCCACCTGAACTCCAAAGTAAAAGAGCTGGGCATCTACTGGCATCCTCCTGGAGGCATTCCCCTTAGCCTTTGTGGCACAGAAGTGAAATGTCTATCTGGTAAGTTCCTTTAAAAAAATCAAATGCCCAACATAATAGTAATGTTAAACCCCCAATCCAGATGTGCTTTAAGCCAACTAGAGATACATCTTGTCTTTTTAGGATGTGCCCTCCTGAGGCACATTTCCCCTTTGGAAATGGTTTCCCTGATCCCTGAAGGGAAAACCCAAATACTAACGTTTGGCGGGAGCTTCGCATATGTTTTCAGCCTGGTCCAGACTTCTGTCTCAAAAGTGCTCTCAGGGAAAACTTCGGTGACAAGGCCTTGAGCCCAAGCCTCTCTTGCCGTGAGCTTCTTCCCAAAGACAAGCATCTCAGCTGCCTGCAATGCAAAGCCAGATGGGACCCTAGCATGATAAAGCCCTTGGCTGACTGCACAACAGCCCAGGTGCTGGAGACACGGATGGACTCGGGGCTCCTGGGGTTGCTTGTCTTTCACAGGAGTAGGGAAGCTGATGGCCTCACTGGGTGAAGGTCTGCAAGCAGCTGAGACCATAACTGTTTCTGCCTCTTGAGGGGTAGAAGGGCAGCTGCTTCTGTTAGGGTTTGCACTGAAGCAGCAAGAATGGGAAGCCCAGAGTAGAAATGACCTGAACCTCAGTAGCTATTAAACATCGAAAATGAAGGCAAAGGGGGCGGGGCAGAAAAGTTGCATTCATAGGAGGGTCAACCTTTTGAGGCATTCAAAATTTGGTTCCCTTACTGGGAGTCCTAATGGTTGAGCTTTGAACATCTTCACCTGCATGTAAATGAAGGGACTCGGGGATGACTGAGGATGGCTGGGGATGGCTGGGGGTGGCTTATATCGCAGTTGTAGAAAAACCAAGGTCCATGAGCAAATGTTCTTTCTATAGTTGCATTTTTCTCTTACAAAAACATGAACAGACTCCAAATGCTCTAAGTTTGAAGGGCTGGTTCTGCTCAACTTTTCAAAGCTTAACTGTTTAATAACTCCGCCTCCTTAATGACAGCATGAGGAGGTTGATGGAAGCATGATGGGTTAAAGAAGTGGATGTGTATATATATGTATGTGTGTATAAATATATATACATACATACACACACATACATATATACATATACACATATACATTAAATGCATGGGGAGCATTCACAACAAAAATCTAAAGTCACCAAGCAGGCTCCTCTACCATACCGAGATGAAAACCAATGCTTGTTAAGCCCCTCCCTCTGACCTTCCTCTCCAGTTCTGTCTCAGTGTCCTTGGAGTCACTCCATCCACAGAGGACAGGCGACTAGGTACGCACAAATACAGAGCTAGATTGGAGCAGCCAGTGGGCCACCTTGGGAGTCTCAACATACAGCAGACCAGCTGTGACCGGGAGTCACAGTGTCTATGACTTCATGCAGCTGTTAAGAGCTGGTCACTTCAGGTCCTTCCCATGACCTCTAAAGAGAAAATGTTACCATGTATGTCATCTCAGTGGATGTTGCTCAGCAGCCCTGAAGTGATCACATTTCCTGGTCCCAGGCCTTCAGTTAATGGCACACAGCTATGGAGGCCAAGGTCCTATGCTGCCACCAGTGCTCCAGCTCTAGGTCACCCGCTGTCAGACACTGTCTCTGCATAGGAAGTATAGACAGTGTCCCAACCCTTCCCTTATCTCAGATCACCCCTTAGCCTGGTTCCTCCATGTCTCAGAACAAGTAGTCATCCTTATAGCTTTGCCCAGGGGAAAGAAGAGAGTATAGGTTTGTCTTGGCAGCACACTACATTTTGAGTTTTTTTCTACATTACCTTTGCTGGGCCCATTATCTTCGGAAACGTGTAAGAAGAGCATGCTTCTGGGCTCTGGCCGAGTTGGCTGAATGGAGTATGAAACGTTGCCTAGTTGGGATGGGGGAAGAAAGGAAAAGCATTTAAAAATTATTTGGTTTTAATTTCACAATTTGAGTGTTTGTGTTTCAGAGTAGGTAGCCCGTTATGGCCTAGAACTTAGCCCATCTCATGTCTCAGCCTCTTGAGTGGAGTCATTACAGTGTACCACTATGTCCAGTTCAGAATTCCTAATCCGTTGAGGACATTTAAATTAAAATGGCATGGTATACTATGCATAGCACACACAATTCACTTGTGTGTTATCAATGGAGTTTTCCAAATATGTAAATTATGTAGCCACAAACGACTTCAGTAGAAAAGATATTTCTACCTTCCTGACCTCTGTGGGCCATCTTTTCCTTGTACCATCCCCATGCACCATCTACCATGATCTGCTCACTGCTGTTTTGCTGGTTTCTGGAATGTTACATGCATGGGATCCTGTATGAAACAGACCTTTGATTCTTGCTCCTGTCACTTGGGAGTATGTATGATGTATGTATGTATGTATGTATGTATGTATGTATGTATGTATATATGTATATAAAATCAGAGAACATAGCTTAAAGAATAGCCACAGCTAACAGGTACACACTAACTTGACAATGAGCAGTTATGCTTATTTCCAGAGATAGAAGGGTGGGTGCAGTTAAGGGCTGAGGCTCTAGCAACAGTTCCTTGTTTGGGATAGTTCCTTGTCCTCCTTGTGATAGGTTCCTCTATCTGTAAACCTAGTTCGACCTCATAGGGCTGCTGTGTGTATTGTATAAAATGTGTATATGTGTAATGTGTATTAACAGACTACCTTCACACTGTGAGCATGCAAACATCTATTTGGACAAATTTAAAACTCACATAGAAAAGCTGCATTTAATGGTAGAAAAGCTACTAGCATTTTTATCCCCTAGTTGTATTTAAGACCAGTATCCATCACAGACAGACGGCATGGTGATGGATACCTTAATAGGGCTGAACGTGAGCCCCTTGTTCACTATGGCGCTTGTTTTTGAGGTCAATAAAAACCCAGGGAATCTCTTCAGTGGTTAACCAGGAACCTTTAGCGCCTCCTAAGGAGAAGGTGCCAGAAGAACCTGAGGGCTACTGGCCTATAATTCCGGGGTCAGTGTTCTAGGTTCAAGTGCTAAGACAACTGTTATCACATCTGGTGTTTACAACAACACATCTCAGAGAGAGTCTCGGGTTTCAGCAGTCAGGGACCAGTGAGATTTAAGTTATGGAGAGCAAATGCTAGCACTGGTTTACTGAATAATGAAATGAGTAATTTCTCTCCAGTTAATTTTATGATGCATATTTGAGGTAGGTAAGACATTAGCATGATATGTATATACACAGGCATACATACAGTAAGACTGCTGCTTTAGCGAAACCAATAGTCATCAAGTTCCACCCAGGTATAGTAATCCAGCCATTTGCCAGAGGTCTTACATACATTTCACTATTATTGACTAGAGTCCTGACACAGTACATTAGATGCCTTGGCAGTACATATCTGCTGCTGTGTACCCTTTCAGCTATATGTCCTTGATCCTCCCACCCCCACCAATCATCCTATACACTGATTTTTTTTTTTAAATGGTCTTGGGAATCCAATGTAGAGCCTTCCCTATGCTAAGTTACTGAACAACACCCCCATCCCTCCCTACCCCACCTTTTTTTTAACTTAAATTTTTTCTTTGTATTTTCTATATTTTTAGAAATTTCATTTTTGGCTACCATAGAGAAAAACTATGATAAGAATCAAAATACAAATACAAATACAAGCAGTGCATGGTAGCAAACACCTTTAATGGCAGCCATTAGGAGACTGAAGCAAGGGTATTTCTGTGAGTTCAAGGCCAGCCCTGTCTACCTACATAGTAAGTTCTAGGCCAGCTGGTTTGACACACTGAAAGACACACACTTACTCATGCAATCCCCCCCGCCCCCTGCACACACAGGACAGTAGTGAACACAACATTGAAAGACACACACTCACTCACGAGACCCTCCCCCCTCCACTGCCCCCTGCACACACAGGACAGTAGTGAACACAACACTGAACTGTGCTGTCTAAGGGTGGCTTGGGGTTTCAGTGTTCTCATTTGCAACGGAGGGAGAGTAGTAAATGATCACAGTCCCTTCTCACTTTAGAAGCCTAAGTTCTAGGCTTTGTGAACTAGGAAAAGAGATCAAGCAACCTGCACAGAGGTTACTGCCTCTGCTGAAGGCTTTCAATCATCCCCTGAGCATTTGGGGGTAATATTAAAAATACAAATGGAGTAAATATTAAACTGTGATTAAAATACAGAACCATCAAGAGTTGGAGCAATGCTCGCTGGTATTTAGAAAAGTGAACAATCAAGGAAAAACAATTTGTCAAGTTAGACTAACTCAATTACTGCATTCCACCACTTTCTTGTTTTCCTTTCTGTTGCTGTGATAAAACACTGGCCAAAAGCACCTCGGAGAGGAAAAGGTTTATTTGGGCTACAGGGAACCCACAGCAGGAAGACAAGCAGACGCAGAGGCAGGAAGCATGGAGGAACAGCGCTTACTGGCTTGCTTGGCCTGCTCTCTTATACAACCCAGGACCCCTTGCCCAGTGGTGGCACTGCCCACAGTGGGCTGAGCCCTCCCATATCAATCATTTATCAACAAAGCGCCCCTACAAACATGCTCAAGGACTAATCTGATGAAGGAAAATTTCCTCAACTGAGGTTCCCTCTTAACAAGGTTAAGAGGTTACTCCAGCTTGTGTCAAGTTGACACAAAACTAACCAGCACAACCATTAACCCCTTGTAATATATTTAATGACAGCCACAGTCAGGACACTGACAGACCTATGTCTGCGGAAGGAGACTTACCTTGTCTGATGCATAGACAGCATCAAATAGTCCCAGAAGGGTGACAGAGATTCCCACAGCTGGGCCATTTACTACTGCAACCAGAGGCTTGGGAAAGTCTATAAAACTGTTTACAAATTCCCTAAAGAAATGGAAATGTAAAATCATTAAACATAACAAACTGGTACCACCAACTAGAGAAAGGAATGTACAGATGTGATATCACTTTATAGAGCCACCTCTCCAGATTGGTCAAAGAGTCCTGCAAATTGCACCTAAGGGAATATCAGGCCATGACTCCTACTGGCTAAGGCCAGTTTACACTCTGAGCAGTGAGTTCAGGACTAAGGTCCAGCTGTGGCCCGAGAGATCATGGTGGGTGACAAAGTGCATGACTCCATATTCTGGCCCAGGAAGACTGAGAGACACAGCAGAACTGGGAAGCTGAAGTTGAAGCCCTCTTTCAACAGCTTCCAAGCCTACTTCCAGTGTACGGCCACCACTCACCGGCACTGTCTGTTCACACCATGCACGAGAACTCACACTCCCTCTGTTCTTTCTCACCTTACCATTTCCAGTCAATCCCACGGAGAGGGCAGGATGAAGAGAGGGAATTGATGGGGAATCGCAATGAGGTGCGTCAGCACAGGAGAGTGGGCATTTTACTGATGTGTTAAGGGTGAACCCTCCTGGGGAGGCTGAGGAGATGGCTCATCATTTAAAACACCTGCCAATCAAGTAGGAGGGCTGCAATGAAGGCTGGATCCCCAGAACCTGAATACATTCTGGGTGGGTGTGGAGACCTGCTTGTCCTTCTGGCCTCAGAAGGTAGAGATGGGAATCCAGAGCAAGCCAGCTAGCAAGACTAGCTGTGTGGGTGAGCTGTGGGTTTGCAAGATCTTGTTTCAGCGGGTAAAGTGAAAGTGTGTGCCGTCTAGTCTTAGGTAAGCGTGATACAAGCTAGAGTCATTTGGGAAGAAAGACTCACAATTGAGAAAATGCTCCATATTATTAAGTGATAGGCAAGTCTGGAGAGCATTCTCTTAATTAGTGATGGATGTAGGAGGTCCAGTCCATTGTGGCTGGTAGCACTCCTGGGCTGGTGGTCCCAGATGCTATAAGGAAGCAGGCTGAGCAAGCCAAGAGGGAGCAAGTCATAAGGAAGCAGCATTCTTCCATTGTCTCTGGATTGGTTCCAGCCTTCAGGTTCCGGAGCTCGTTTCCTCTGATGACGAACTGTGATATGGAAGTGTAAGAGGAATAAACCCTGCCCTCCCCCAAGGGGATTCTGGTCCTGAGTATAGCAGAAAACAACGACGATGATTTCTGACCTCAATCTCAGACTCCACATGTGCACACATGTACATGCATGTACATGCACGCACACCACCAACAGACACATGAAAGCGTGGGGAAGGATTAACTCTCTAGGATCAAACAAGTGCCAGTCTTACCTCAGTACCACAGCACCCTTGTTAGCCGCCTCCTCCATCCCGCCAGCGGCACTAGTGAAGTTAGTCAGGTCATTCCCACTGCTGTAGTAGTCACCAGTTCCTGAGAATGGTACAATCAACACTTTAATAAACACACACCTTCAGTGGAAGGCATAGTTCATTCACATAACTACTCATTCTACAGCCGTTGTGTACCTGCTGTGGGCAGGGCTCTGGGTGCCTCACTAGAAGCACACTGGTGAGTCTCATTAACACACCAGGGACTAGCAAGATGTGGGTGTTAAAGAACACAAGTAAATGGAGATGGTGTGACTACGAACAACATGACAGATGGAACAGGGCTGGCCTACCAGGGGCTTAGGGCAGCTCAGAATATTCCAGATGTTCTTCCTAGCCCGTCATCCCAGCTGCCCCCAAGGAAGTTATTTTCAGACTCCATCGACAGAGCAGACCTTCTATCCAATACTATAGGACTTATGTAATTGAACTGAACAGTGTGCACTCTGCATCTCGCTGATTTCACTAAGCTGTGCTTTAAGGGCCATGGATCAAGCATTTGCTTCTTTTCATCTCAGCAGATTTACAGGTAGTTAAAAGTCAATCTGTTTTAGACAGATGACTTGTTTTCTGTTGCGGTTCCTGTGAATCACAACACAAGCTTTCCTTTTTCAGTTAGGTTTGGGCTTACGTCCATGTTCACACAGTGCATTTATAAGTCAAACCACTGAAGTGCTGGAAAAGACCATCGAGAAATATCAGTCAGGTCTCCACCTAGTATGAGACACCCTAAAACAGAAATTGAATAAGTCTAGCAGTGATCTTACCTGTGAAAACAGCCATGACTGTGTTATCCGTGCTGGCATTTTTAAGTGCGAGCATAATATCCTGATACATCTATGTGAACGGAAAGAGGGAAAAGAACAATAAAACTGACATCCATCATCCAGTGTGCTGGCCCACTGTATCAGTCTACAATCCTTCCCTCAACACAGTGACAAAGTAACTGGTTTTCTGCTTTATCGAGCTACCTCTCCAGATTGGTCCAGGATCCCTGAAAACGGCACCTAATGGAATATCAGGCCATTTGCCTCATGTTGGTTTGCGTGCACTGTGTTGTACCTGGTACTTTTAGTGGTCAGAAGTGGGTGGCAGATCCTCTGAAACTGAAGGTACAGATGATCATAAACCAGGCTGTGTGTAAGAGCAGTGGTTTCTCTTAAGGACTGACCTATCTCTCAAGACCCAGGGATTCTATTTTGATGACTAAAAGAGAGGCTGTCTGAGAGGATTTCTGTTCCCCTGACAACTCCTGGGTGCACAGAACGCACAGGTGCTGTGGCAGATGTACCAAACAACCACTTTGTTCCAAAAGCGAACAAGAGAGAGAGAGAGACCCAGTCTTTAAGCTTTGTGGCTGGACAGTTGCTATGCTCCAACAGGGATGAGTAAAGCAACAGCAAGGCCAGCACACAGCTTGCTAGAACTCTTGAGGTTGCCTCTAGCAGCAAGTGAGAGGGAAGGTGGCTGAGAAACCTGTCCCCGGAACAGCATCTCAGCTGTGGCTTCAAGAAAGGGTAAGTGTCCTGGGCAGTCTGGGATGTGACAATTAAGGTCAGAGGCCAGATTCCTGAGACACTGAGCTGGGTACAAGGGCATTGTCCTCTCTGAAGACATGTCTGAAAGTCTTGCCATAGTTTTAGTATGTTTTCAGAATTGGTATAGGTTTTCCTTTAATAAAATTCAGTGTGGGAAAGAATGAGTGATGAGGAGGGTGGGCATTTATAAAAATACTGGAAAAGTAAAAGTATGTACTTAATATATGAATAAGAATCTGTTTCCCTCGAGGCAGGGGATGGGAAATAAGTCCTGAGAATCACAGTAAAGGAGACACAGCAGCCAAGGTGACTGGCTAGAACCAGGGCCAGGAAAGCGATGCATCGATTTAGAGTCTCCTGCTTACCAGCTGTAAGAAGTTAACAAGTTACTTCTTAACCTGCTGAACTATTTTGCTGAATAATGGTGTCAGGGTTCTGTGTTCCGGATACCCTGACTCTTGTTGCTACAGTCTGTAGCTTTAAGTACTCTCCTTACCCAGAAGTGACTTTGGGAAAACACACAATGTTCTCAGAATTAAATGTTGTATCAACTGGAAGGCACAGGAGCAACGTTACAAGATTCTTAAAGTTTCAATTTAGCATGTTGTTGTCCTGCATTGCAGCTGCAGCCTTGACCCTAGTTCAACCTCCAAGCATATGATAAACTCCTTGTAATATCAAGAAGGAGGGGTCAAGTGATTAACTTATTAGCATGGTTCACGGGGAACTTTAAAATCGCCCTTCAAAGCAGCTCATTCAAACAGGGCGATTACAGCTCTGCTGAAGAGAAAAGTCTCTCTCTACTTCCCTCCCCATCTACTAAGGATTCACAAGCATGGGAAAGTCCCAGAATTTATGCTCCCTGAGGGGGCCTCAGTGCATCTCCTATTAATGCTTCTTCACTGAGACTGATTTAACTGTTTCATGTTTCCTTTCACAGCATAGCTTCGTTGCCTTCTGGATATGTAGAACCTACCAAAAACATACAAGTTCTAAACAATGCCCAACTCTGCTGAATGACGCATGAAGCCAACCACTCTAATCTTCTTCCACAAAACAAAACAAACAAACAAACAATCAAAAAAACCTCAATGCCAAAATTCTAAGTGAAAGAAATAGAAGTAAAGGAAAATGTGTCCAATCCCTGGGCAGGAGCATCACCTGGAAGGTTATGGCGTTCTTTTTGGTGGGCCGATTGAACATGATCTTCGTGATGCCATCTTCAGAAGTTACCAGGATGCCTTTAGACTCCTGGGCTTTCTCATCAGCTCCACGCTTTCCCTGGCTCGAGGCTTCAGATGAGGAACTCAAACTGGATACAAGATCCACATAGTTCTGCCTGGCAGTTTCCTGAGGAGTAGATGACAAAGTCCTTCAGCCTTCATAATAAGCAATTTGAGAAGCATGCTATGCAAATAGAAACCATTGTGCAACCAAGAGCAGGGGCACTGATTCAATAAAGGAACATTACAACTTGAGTAGTAATGGGAGAGGTGACCTGTATGTGTAATTCCAGCCACTGGGAGGTTGAGGCAGGAGGACTGTTGAGTTCAAGGCCAATTTAGGCTACAATAGTGAGGAGAAAAAAGTTAAGAAATTTCAAGCTCATTGATAAGAGGTTTGCTGGAAAAACTAAAAAGCTTCTAGTGAGTTTCAGTTAATAAGAGTCTAGTTATTAACAGTAAACAAGCCAGGCGGTACTGGCGCATGCCTTTAATCCCAGCACTTGGGAGGCAGAGACAGGTGGATTTCTGAATTTGAGGCCAGCCTGGTCTACAGAGTGAGTTCCAAGACAGCCAGGGCTACACAGAGAAACCCTGTCTCGAAAAACCAAACCAAACCAAACCAAACCAAACCAAACCAAACCAAACAAACGAAAAAACCCCCAAACAACAACAACAACCAAAAACCCCAAAAAACAGTAAACAAACTTACCTTGGGCAGGCTGCCCAGGGCACTCCATGCATCCCATTTGGCCTTATTGACGAAGTCAAACACACCTGGCTTAGGCATATTACAGGGTCCTTCTGTGGCCTGAAGAGGGCACAGGAGTGATTAATACTCAGAGAAAGTTTTTGAGAAAGTGGTTCTAAAAATCTAAGAGTTTGTCAGTTTTGTATTCCTGATCTCAGTTTCCACAGGGAGAGAAAATACTGAGCCAATTATCAAAAGTTACCAAACTTTTGGACTGTGTTCTAAAGCCCCATCTATAGGGACAGAATCAGAAATTAGTGGTAAATTCTTGCTAACTGCTCCCCAGGGCTGTAGATGCTGCAGGTAGGGATGGGGTCGTACAGTTCCTGATCCTCAGGAAGTTCATCTGAGGGTCATGTCAAGAAATAAAAAGAAAACATTTTATTTTTTTAGAGGGTAAATGGAATAGGTATACTGAGATGAATAAAATACTCCACTTGGCTACTTTTTAGAAGTGATTTTAAACAATTTAAAATGTCTCAGTTTTGTAATAGAGTTAGTTATGGGAGGACAGAGGAGGCTTTGGAACCCATAGGCAGTGGAGGCTCTGACCTCACAGAGATAAAGTCACCATATGGAGCCAGCCGTTTGGGAAGTTACAGGGAACCAAGTTCACAGAGGTCTGCTTTTCTCTCTGCCACTGGGAGCCTAAGGACCTGCTAGAAGCTTCAAATAGTGGCTTCCACTTGTCTCTCGTCCTGGCCTTTCTCCATCCTAACTGTTGACTGCTCCTAGCTCCTGACAATCTGTTTCTAAGACCACCTCAGTTCAAATTCACTAAAAAAGACTGGAGGCACCCTTGCAAGATGTGGTTTCCACAGCCTTAGTTCCTCCCAGGGAAAGGACAGAGACTCAAAGAAGCCCAAGGCAAAAGCTCACAGGATAGAGATCAGAGGGGAAGCCTGTGTGACATTACTATTGTCCTCTCCCCAAGAGTCAAGGAGGGGAAACACCCAAGACTGACAGACACATGACAATGCGAGGAATATTGCCAAATGCAGAAACTCTTGGCAGGTTCTCTGTCTGCTCTCTGCCAGAGCCCTAACCCACAAGTAAGGGAACCTGCCTATCCCAAGACCACACGGTACCCTAAATCCTCTGCTAAACTCTCCAGGCCAACAAAGATACTTGTACCAGGCATGAAAGAGAGTTAGTTCATGGGGCTTCCCAAACTAGCCCCATGAACTAACCCCATGCCCTCCTAGTAGGTGAGGGCAAAGTCTTTTTGGACAGGTAAAATTCTTGAGTGTACACATCCATCTTCTGAGGGTGTGTATTGCTGGGATAAGCTACCATGACCAGAAACAACTTTGGGAGGACGGGGTTTATTTTAGCTTATAGCTCTCAGGCCTTCCTCCATCAGTCATAAAAGGGCAGGGCAGATAACGAAGGCAGGAACCTGGAGCCAGGAACTGAAGCAGAAGCTGGAGGCGGATGGGGTTCGGGTGGGGGCGTGCTTCTGGGCTAACTCTTATACATTCCACATCCATCGTTAGTCAAGGTAGTGCTCAACGGACTTGTGGACATGCCAGTCTGACTGGGGCCCTTTCTTTTCTTTTTATTAAGAATTATATATTGATAGGCCTCAGGAAGTGCAGGGGAGACACAGGACTGCAGGGACAGGAGCCTGTCAGCTTCTGAGTGACAGAGCTGGATCAGTGACCACCTCTGCCCCCTGCCTGATAGGCGAGAGCTTCCCTCCAGGGCAGACTTCAGCCCAAGGACTCAGGGGAGAGCTTGCCTCCAGGGTGGACTTCAGCCCAAGGACTCAGGGCAGGGTTCAGCCCCAGGAATCAGGCAGGACCAGCCAAGAGGCATAGGCCTCAGGAAGTGCAGGGCATCGCAGGACTGTAGGGACAGGAGCCTGTCAGCTTCCGAGTGACAGAGCTGGATCAGCGACCACCTCTGCCCCCTGCTTGATAGCGGAGAGCTTCCCTCCAGGGCAGACTTCAGCCCAAGGACTCAGGGGAGAGCTTCCCTCCAAGGCGGACTTCAGCCCAAGGACTCAGGCCAGACCAGCTGGGAGGCAAAGACCTCAGGAGTGGAAGGGGAGTTCCAGGGCAGCAAGGAAAGGTCAAGCTCTAAGACACCAAGAACTTTTAACACCAGAGATCAAGAGATGGCAAAAGGCAAACGCAAGATTCCTACCAACAGAAACCAAGACTGCTTGGCTTCACCAGAACCTAGTACTCCCACCTCAGCAAGCCCTGGATATCCCAAAACACCAGAAAAGCAAGATTTGGATCTAAAGACACATCTCACAATGCTGATAGAGGAACTTAAGAAGGACATGAATAACTCCCTTAAAGAAATACAGGAGAAAACAGATAAAGAGGTACAAGCCCTTAAAGAGGAAACAAAAAAATCCCATAAAGAACTACAGGAGATCACAAGTAAACAAATAGAAGCCCTTAAAGAGCAAACCCAAAAATCCCTTAAGGAATTTCAGGAAAACACAAACAAACAGGTGAAGGAACTGAATAAAACCATTCAGGACCTAAAAATGGAAGTAGAAACAATAAAGAAATCACAAAAGGAGACAACCCTGGAGTTAGAAATCTTAGGAAAAAAGTCAGGAAACATAGATGCAAGCATCACCAACAGAATACAAGAGATAGAAGAGAGAATCTCAGGGGCAGAAGATAACATGGACAACATTGACAGAACAATCAAAGAAAATGCAAAATGCAAAAAGACCCTAACCCAAAACATCCAGGAAATCCAGGACACAATGAGAAGACCAAACCTAAGGATAATAGGTATAGAAGAGAGTGAAGACCTCCAACTTAAAGGGTCAGTAAATATCTTCAACAAAATTATAGAAGAAAATTTCCCTAACCTAAAGAAAGAGTTGCCCATGAACATACAAGAAGCCTATAGAACTCCAAATAGACTGGACCAGAAAAGAAATTCCTCCCGCCACATAATAGTCAAAACAGCAAATGCACAAAACAAAGAAAGAATTTTAAAAGCAGTAAGGGAAAAAGGTCAAGTAACATATAAAGGCAGGCCTATCAGAATTACACCAGACTTCTCACCAGAGACTATGAAAGCTAGAAGATCCTGGGCAGATGTCATGCAGACCCTAAGAGAACACAAATGCCAGCCTAGACTACTATACCCAGCAAAACTCTCAATCACCATAGATGGAGAAACCAAAGTATTCCATGACAAAACCAAATTCACACAATATGTTTCCACAAATCCAGCCCTTCAAAGGGTATTAAATGGAAAACTCCAACACAAGGAGGGGAACTACACCCCTGAAAAAGCAAAAATGTAATCTTCCAACAAAACTAAAAGAAGATAGAGACATGAACGCAATGCCAGCTCTAACTACAAAAGTAACAGGAAGCAACAATTACTTTTCCTTAATATCTATTAACATCAATGGACTCAACTCACCAATAAAAAGACAGACTATCAGATTGGGTACGTAAACAGGACCCAACATTTTGCTAAATCAGTGTGGCAGTTCCTCCGGAAATTGGACATAGTTCTACCAGAGGACCCAGCCATACCACTCCTGGGCATATACCCACAAGATGCTCCATCATGTAATAAGGACACATGCTCCACCATGTTCATAGCAGCCTTATTTATAATAGCCAGAAACTGGAAACAACCCAGATGTCCCTCAACAGAGGAATGGATACAGAAAGTGTGGTACATCTACACAATGGAGTACTACTCAGCTATTAAAAACAATGAATTTATGAAATTCTTAGGGAAATGGATGGATCTGGAGAGTATCATCCTGAGTGAGGTAACCCAATCACAAAAGATCACACATGGTATGCATTCTCTGATAAGTGGTTATTAGCCCAGAAGTTTGGAATATAGGAAGAATGACCCACAAACCACAAGAAACTTAAGAAGAAGGAAGACCAAAATGTAGACATTTCATTCCTTCTTAAAAAGGGGAACCAAACATACACAAAAGGAGTGGCAGAGATTAACTAAGGAGCAGAGACTGAAGGAAGGACAAGCATATAGCTATCTCCTGAGAGGCTCTTACAATACCTGACTAATACAGATGTAGAGGCTCACAGCCATTCATTGAACTGAGTGCACTGTCCCCAATGAAGGAGTTAGAGAAAGGTTCTATGGAGCTGAAGGGTTTGCAGCCCCTTAGGATGAACAACAATTACTAACTAGTACCCTCAGAGCTCCCAGGGACCCAACCACCAATCAAGGACTATACAGGGTGGGACTGAATTTTCTGGCAGCATGTGTATAGTAGAGGACTGCAAATATGATCATCAGTAGGAGGAAAGGACCTCGGCCTTGTGAAGGTTCTGTGCCCCAGTGTAGGGGAATGCCAGGGCCAATAAGTGGGAGAGGGTGGGGTGGCAGGCATGGGGAGGGGGGAGGCAAAAGAAGTTCTTGTTGTTTTTGTTTGTTTGTTTGTTTGTTTTTTGGAGGGGAACCTGGGAAAGGGAAAATTTACATGTAAATAAAGAAATTATCAAAAAAAAAAGAAAGAAAATATCCAATAAAAGAATATACATAATTAAAAAAAAAAGACATACACTTCATGTGTTTCACATGAAGGCAAAATAAAAAAAA
>JADRCD010238075.1:0-39864 GCA_019843815.1 Montemys delectorum
TGAAGGTCACTGAGCTCGCATCCAGTGACACACCACCATCTCTTGGTAAGATGGCTTGTCCCTTTGAATATAACTTCACATAAGTCTCAGATATTACAGGACTCTGTTCAATAATTCATAAACAGAGTAAAGCTCTTTAAAAAAAAAAAACAAGAAAACCACCATTGGCCAAAACTCATTTGAGTATCTTTTTTTTTTTTTTTCACAATTAAATTTTATTTAATCTTACACAGTAAACAGGAGGAGCAGGTTGGCTCCTTTTTTTTTCCCCCCATTAATAGATTACAATTCTTTTGGCCATTTGATGTTTACTCAATTTTGTTTATTAACCCCCCCATGCCAATTTTAATATTCACTTTGCAAATATTGGACAGGGAATGAAATGTGAAGCTAACTTAGTCCATTTCCGACTCCTCCCAAAATTTATTAAATTTCACAAACATGGGGTCGGTGGTCAAATAAGGAGAAAACTGTGAAGCATCTCGTTGCCCTTTTTAGAATGAGTGCTTGGGCACTGTATCTTCCGGTTCACTGCACTCAACGGACTTAGCTTCGGCTTCAACACTTGTTGGTTTTCCAAGTTCCTGTAAAGATGTTGGGGTACTGAGTGTGTTGGAAGACTTGGTCCAGCTCTTGAAGTTTCAACTCACTGAAGGCACTGCAGATCATGCGGATATCTGGGTCATCCTGGAAATGCTGGGGCTTGGCTGGGGCTGGTTGGCTTGCCTGATTCTGGTTTCCGTGGTCCTTGTTTTCGTCTTCGTTCTTGTTTCCAGGCGCTCCTTTAGCTTTTTCCGAAGAAGTGTCAGTTCTGAGGCTCTGGTAGCTGGTGTTCTGGTGTTCGAACTTGCGGGGATGATCCATTTTTAAAGGTGTCTTTGAATCTTTAGGTGCTTGGAGCTCACTCACCGGGCCTGCTCTGCAAGATGGCAGCTAGACCGTCCTCCCCCTGCGCCGCCGCCAACTGATCTCTCATTTGAGTATCTTTACAATGCGACTTAAGTAGTATCAAGTTTGATCACCTAGCATAAAGATTCCCTTCATAGGGTCACGGGGAAACCCTGTCATATGAATGTATTAGTTACTTTGTTAAAAAACAACTCACATCAACCAGCATCCTCCAGCGATGGATCAAGAAGCAAGTGGTCTACCCCCAAGCCCTTTGTGCTGGTGCCAAGATACATTAGCGGCGGATTCCAGGATGTAACCAGGCCTCCTTACATGTGAACTCCCACACAGCCGCGCTCTTACAGCTTTTTCTCTTTGGATCTTTATTGCCTGGACTTTTATGGTTTACCCTTTCCTCCTCAAGATGGTGTATTCAGTTGAGGAAGCTGCACCTGTGAAATCTCAACAATGTCTGAACAATGACAATACCGGTTAACAGGCCAGCGTAGGGTGGGGGTAGGGTGGGGCAGGGCAATTAGTGACTGCTGAGAGAGAATTGATCTTCTTTGGGAATGACCCCACTCCCCACTTAGCTGTCCAATACCAAGAAGACATTCCTGAAAACATATACATATAACTAATAAACGCCACAAGTTGTACTTATATATTTATTTACATATATACATGCATAAAACAAAAAAAAACAATAACTAAGGAAAAAGAGGTCATGAATCTGAGAAGGAGCTGAGGGTTGGAAAGGGTTGGAGGGAAGAGGGATAGAAATGTTATGAACCTAGTACACATATATGATATTTCACAAATATTTTTAAAAAGGAAAAGAATTTACACTTGTATTACAAAGATATTTTTTTTTCCTCTAAGAATTTTAGTCAAATATTTCTAATGGACATAAGGTAGATTTTGGTAAAACTTACAGGCGTTGTAAAAATCCATTGTTTTATTAAAAAAGTACAAACTTGGAGCTACCGGGGGTGGGAGCAGGAAACAGAAACATTGCTACTTCACCTACCATGACCACCACCAAAGGCGCTGTGGCCGAGATGCCCTGTGGGTGGCAAGCTCCTCTGTAGCTGTGTGCAGCCCTCGAAGCAGCTGCTGCTTCCGGGCCCCACAGTGGCTTTCCACTGGAATCTCTCTATGACCAGCACCATGTGATGGTGGCTGCTTGTTTTTAATCATCTTCATTATATCCAAGTTACAGTAGGAAGTCTCATCTGGGGAATCAAATTCCAGCAAATACTTTATCTGGCATCCTGTTAAAAGTTCAAGAGTGCCATCTAGCTTGGACTTCAGGCTTCAAGAGAGCCTTCTTTAAGCTCAAAGCTGTGACCAACATGGGGCTGGAAAGAAAGAAGAGAAAAGAAGAGGAATAGGGGAGAATGGGAGGAAGAATTAGAGAATACCTTCTATGAGGTAGAAGGCAGGGCCAGTGAGTAGAGACTTACATGATGATACCCCTGCTCAGCTGGCCCTTTCAGCATCTGGGATTCCAGCTAGCCAGTGTAGCAGCTTCTAAACAAGGCTGATGCTGAATTTGCAGGCTCCGGGTGGGATGAATACTTTGTGCTTGTCCTTTTTTTAAAATTATGTAAAGTGGGGCTAGTGAGATGGCTCAGTGGGTAAGAGCACTGACTGCTCTTCCGAAGGTCCTGAGTTCGGATCCCAGCAACCACATGGTGGCTCACAACCATCCGTGATGAGATCTGACACCCTTTTTCTGGTACGTCTGAAGACGGCTACAGTTTATTATGCCTCTGGAGCGAGCAGGGCCGGAGGGAGCAGGGCCGGAGCAAGCAGAGGTCCTGAGTTCAATTCCCAGCAGCCACATGATGGCTCACGGCCATCTGTACAGCTACAGTGTACTCATACACATAAAATAAATAAATAAATCTTTTAAAAAATTATGTAAACTATTTAAGAATTTCATACAAGAGTACTGAATTTACATCATTCCATTCCTTACCCCTACCTCCTCCTATATAGAAGCTCTCAAGTCCATGAGCTCTTCTTTAATTGGACACACACACACACACACACACACACCACACAGTCTACCAAGTCTATATCTAGTGTGGCTCAGAAGCACACATGTTTAGAGCTAACCACTTAGGATTGGATAACCCATCAGGGAGCTCATCGCTAGAGAACACAGATTCTCCCCACCTCAGAAGCCATTCATTGTCTACAGTTTTCCATCTCGGGATGGGGCCTTTTCTGCCATCCATGACTGCATGTCAACTGGGGTGATCATTATGCAGATATTGCTTAGGCAACTATATTGTTGAGATTCCACGGGCCCAGCTTCCCATCATGTTTAGAAGACACTGTCTACTGGCAGGTATGCTAGTCCTCTGGATCTTTATGACTCCTCTTCTGTGACTTCCCATGAGCCTTGGGTGGAAGGTGCCATTGTAGATGTATCGGTTGAGGTCTAGGCTCCTGACAGTCAATTTTCTCTGCATTTTACCAACTGTAGATCTCTATGATAGTCTCTGTCTTAGTCGAGGTTTCTCTTCCTGCACAAACATCATGATCATGAAGCAAGTTGGGGAGGAAAGGGTTTATTCAGCTTACTTCCACATGGCTGTTGATCACCAGAGGAAGTCAGGACTGGAACTCAAGCAGGTCAGGAAGCAGGAGCTGATGCAGAGGCCATGGAGAGATGTTCCTTGCTGGCTTGCTTCTCCTGGCTTGTTCAGCCTGCTATCTTATAGAACCCAAGACTTCCAGCCCAGGGATGGAACTACCCCCTTGATCACTAATTGAGAAAATGCCACAAAGATGGATCTCATGGAGGCATTTCCCCAACTGAAGCTCACTTCTCTGTGATAACTCCAGCCTGTGTCAAGTTGACACACAAAACCAGCCAGTACAGTCTCCATAGTTGTTTTTTTTTTTTAAAGCTTCTTTGATAAGGAGTGAGAGCTACATTTATGTGTGGGTATACAGACACTGTATATAGAATAAGGTTAGAAATTATGTTGGCTTAGAAAAATAGCAGTAGTAGAGACTCCTTTAGGGTCTTTGGTTTCTATAGCAATGAAGGAGACTTTTTGTTAAACACACTGAACCTCAAACTCCAAGCAGCTAGAAATCCCAAGGTACCTCCTGTTTCTCCAGATTGGAGCTGTCTGGCACACCAAAGAATCAGTTTGCCTGCTTACTGCCTCCAAGGGCACCTTTGGTCTCCCATGTCATTGACTGTGCACTTTGGAAATAGCTGTGGTTTCTAACACAGTGATATTTCCTCTTTGGGGGACCCTAGCCCCTAGTCTAGTTTCAACAATGACTAGCTCCATCCCAAGACGAGGTTCTTGTTTCTCCCTGTCTAATGGATGGAGTGTTTGCATTTGTACAGGGTTTTTAAATGGGCTGTAAGCAGTTGGCTCCAAGCAAGATTTTGGTTCACAGCCAGGGCAACTTGAAATGCTTGGGGAAAGCCTGTGTGTTCTGTGGAGAGTTCAGGGCTCGTTTCTGCTACACACATGGCTCATGCCAACCAGGCAGATAGGAAAGAGGTACTCCCTTGGTGCTATCAGCATGGCTAGAGGGTGGGTTGTGCCTCAGCAAGTAATAAGGCCGGGGCTTCCTTTCCCATGGATATCTGGAGCCGTAGTCTCGGATCGAGCCAGAGCCTCTTAAGAGCGGTCCCTCTGCTCATTCCAGAAGCAGTGGAGGGAACTCCTAATTTGCCTGCACAGAATGCTTGAGGTGGAAATTATTTCCAGAGATATTCTTTTAGGTAAGACCATCCCATCCCAGAAAGACAACTCTGCCCTGCATTGCACTGCTCTGAGGAGATCCCATCCTTCCAGCCGACACTTTATTTTCTTTGCATGTGTCGTACTGGAGATCAAACCGAGGGGCTCTTGTATGCTAGGCAGGCAAACTACCACTGAGCTAAATACTCCCAAAATGTGTTACCCTTACTAAAAGGCTCTTCTCTTTCCACCTGCAATGCCCCCTATATGACCTTGAGATCCTGTCTAGGGAGGTCATCTGACTGCATCTCTGTTTGCTTACACATTCGATATTAGCATTTTGGGGTACTGCCCAGGACTTTGAAGGGCTTTTCAAATGCTTCCATCTGAATGCCCACGGCATGGGCACACATTTACAAATGTGCACACACATGGCCTGTGTGTTCTATCTAGACATTCATCAGCAATGTGACATTCAAAATATAACATTTAAGGGCTGGAGAATTGGCTCAGTGGTTAAGAGCACTGACTGCTCTTCCAGAGGTCCTAAGTTCAATTCCCAGCATCCACATGGTGGCTCACAACCATCTGTAATGGGATCTGATGCCCTCTTCTGGTGTGTCTGAAGAAAGTAGTGGTGTACTTATATGCATAAATAAATAAATAAATAAATAAATTAATATTTAAAAAAACATTTAAATTATCAAAAAAATCCTTACTTAAATTAGCATTAAAAGTAATTAACTGGGGAAATGTCAGCCCTTTTGTAAATGTTTAGGGAAAAAATGAGGAAATTGAGAGTTTAGGAAGAGACATCTGCTCTTTGGCTCACTGATAGCACCCGAGATTGAGCATTCCAGGCCATGGCAACTCTTGGCTGCTGGAGCTGGTAAATTGGAGTCTGAATTCTGCCTATGCTGTTCCTAGCAGCCTGACCTTGGGGATTTTCAGCAGCTTCTCCTCTGTAACAAAGGAACATTTTACCTGGCAGGGTACAATCATTGCACAACCACTGAGCACCAACTTTGTGCCAGGCTTTGATATATAAGAGCTGGGGCCATGGTATAAAAAGTCCCCATGTATAATAGATGGGTGGATCAGATAATAAACAGGTAAACAAATAATAGCATTTCAGGCTCTGAAACACCAGGAGAAGAAAGTAACATGGTAGTGTGATTTTGTATGTGTGTGTGTGTGTGTGTGTGTGTGTGTGTGTGTGTGTGTATGTGTGAGACTGTGTACAACTCTATAGTGTGATTCTGTATGTGATACTCTGTTGTTATGCAAGTGTGATTGTGTGTTTCCCCTTATGTATGTGTGTGTATGACTCATGCATGTGTGATTTTCTGATTGTGTATTTGTGACTCTGTATAATTGTGTGTTTGTGACTCTTGTCTGTGTGTGTCTGCATTATATTAATGTGTGTATATGAGTGCATATATGTGTATGTGACTGTGTGAGACTGTTATATGTGTGACTGTGTGTGTGAGTGCATTTGCTGTGAGTATGTTAGTATGTGTGTATGTGGTGAGCATGTGTGTATGATTTTGTGTATATGTGTTCTCTACATGTACTCACACTAATATTGGCTAGTTTGGCCTTCACTACTCAAGGGACTCCTATGAAGTTAGATTAATATTCCAGTGATAGGAAGGACATCTCTGAGGACTAAAGTTAAGTATTTGGCACATGGTAGAAGGTTGGCATGAGCCAGTCAACTCTTTCTTCAAGAATCAATGAATGTGGCCAGCTAGATGGTTCTGTGGGTAAAGGCATCGCCAACAAACTTCACCTAAGTTTGAGCCCCCAGACCTGTGTGGCCGAAGGAGAGAACAACCTCTCACAGGTTGTCTTCTGATTTCCACATACACACACCCTGGCATGTGTGCCCACACCTCCCTACACAAAATGAATAAATAAATATAATAAAAATGTAAATAAGTAAAAGAACCACAGAAGAAGTATTATTCGAGCACTTGAAAGGAGATTTTAGATGAAAGAGGTTGTTAGATGTGATCAGAAGAGTCTCACAGCAATTCAACTGAATTTTGCAAATAATGTAATCAATGAAATAGTATAATCTAATGAAAAGTCTTTGATACCCCAAATTATCATATTTCTTTTGAGGATAGCTGCTGAGTGGTTCAATTGAATCAGCCGGGACTTTTGCTAAATACACTTTTTTAAAAGTTTGTGGCTTTTTATTTCAGTGATAACTTGAAGATACAATTCTTTGAGTATCTGAGTGAGGATTTAGTAGCTGAGTATCTCCATGTGGGTGAGAAAGCATTGAAGCCATTTTAATATAGAGGTCCTGGCTGCTTCCCTTGCAGCTGTTTTGCTCAGGTCATGCTGGCTCACACTCACTAGCAATAAATATGGTGGGAGTAGTATTGATACTCCTCCACTGAACAGCATGTAAGCATTGATTAACCTTGTAGGTTGGTCCTCTTCAGTAATGTATCAGTGCTTCAAAATGTGTTCATTTCCAAAAAGAAAAATAGTTTAAATGATGGCCCATCATGCTCAAACTCAGAATAATCTAAGAGCACCTGTGGTCATATCTAGTTGTATCTTTGTAATTTTATTGTTTATCTGCTGCATTAATATAGTAGAGCTGGGGGGATGGCTTAGTTGGTAAATACCTTCATAGCTTGTAAGCATAAAGACCTGAGTTTGGATCCTCAGAACCTATGTAAAAAGACAAATATGGTGGTACAAACCTGTGATCCCAGTGATGACAAGATGGGAGTAGGAGAGAGGTGGAATTCTAGAATCTTGTGGGCCCCCTACCTGGCCTATGTGTCAAAGTTCTAGGCCAATGAGACTGTCTCAAAGAAGATGGAAGGTACATAAGAACTGACAACCAAAGTTAACTTCTGACCTCTACTTGCACATCATAAATCAGCATCCCACACACAAATTATTATTCACTTGAATTTTTACTTGTTTAAGATCGGCCTTTATTCCATCTGAAACTTGTTTATAGTTGGGTCAGAGCAATAAGCCTAAGAAATTGATAGCTGGTTTTGGCTAACAACCTGAGGTGTGGTACAGAAAAATGGAAATTATAGTAGAATACAGTGATGTATGTTCAAAATACTGTTGGCACCTAAAAAAGAGAGCCGCTGTCCTTACATTGGGAGCTGAAGTGTTCTGCAAGGAGGGTATGAAACTCCAAATTTGGCAGATCTTGAAGATGAGCAGACATTTGTCAGGTGAGGTAAGATTTGGGGAGGGATGGCTTTCAAAAGCAGGAGACATGGTTGTTTAAGGCTTGGTGCGGCTGAGTGACATATTAGGAATAGGATGTGCTGGCAGGGGAGGCTGCAGGGCTAAATGGAGGCCAAGGAGTGAGGGCTTTGGGTAATTGGATCCAGTTCCAGATGCAGGGAGTGCTCAGAGAGGCCAATCCACATGGGATTTGGATGCTGTGATTTGCAGAAGTAATTCTTAAAGTGGAGACAGAGTTCAGGATGGCTGGGGGCAAGTACAAGCAAATGAAAGTAGACCCTGACTAAGCTATAGGCTAAGAGGATGAGGAGATGCAGAGTCTAGCAGTATTTCTGAATAGAACTGGCTGGGGTTTGTGTCCAGGTGGAGGAAGAGGGGAGTTTAAGACCACCCATTCACCTGGAAGATATCACCACAAAGTCCATTGCTAATACCACAGCATTTCCCCTGCTTTGGACAAGGTGAGTAGATCACCAAGGATGGCTCCCCAATTCTTGACATGGGAGAGAATGGAGAGAAGCCAGCAAAAGGGTAACCAGAAGTTTAGGAGAAGAACCAGGATAGTGTAGTGCCCCAAGGTCAGGAGGATCTTGCTTTCACGCAGAGAGCATACCTAAGGGTCAAATTCTGAGTGACTTGCTTGGGAAAACAGAACTCTCATTGGATAGTCAGTTTCCATTCTTCAGGCAAATGGAGCAAGGGGAATAGTAGAGGCATCATGAATCCCAGCCAAGTGACTGAGCAGAGAAAGAAGGTATTTGACACTTCACAGATAGGCATACTTGGTAAAGTTGTCAACTACCCATCCATGCATCTATACACCCATCCACTCGCCCATTTATCCTAACTATCCATCTGTACACACACACTCATCTATCTACCCACCCAGATATCCTCTCATCCCCCTGGCCCATCTCCCTGGCCCATCCACCCGCCCATCCATTCACTCACTCAGCATTTCCCTAGGGCCCACCAGATGACAGACTGTGGCTGAGATGAGAATGTGTGGAATACAAAGATAAAATAAATCATAATTTGCCCCGAGGTGCTTGCGGCGTTGCTGAGAAGATAATTGCACCAAAGATAATTAGTGCCAGGCGTTAAGTGCCTTGGAAAAGCATGTGCACAATGGCTCTGGAAAATGGGAGAGGACCATTTGGCATGGATGGAAAACGTCTGTTCACAGACAGAGGGGAGGAGAGAATGCCTCTGAGCTGAGAGGACAGTAAGGCCAGAGAAAGAAGGAGCATGTCCTACTTCCTGCCTGTTGGTTGGAGGGAGTGATAAGGGTTGAGCTGGAAAGGAAGGCTGAGGCCAGAGGCCAGATTGTTGTCCTGGAACTCACTCTGTAAACCAGGCTGGCCTTGAACTCAGAGACAGATCTGCCTCTGCCTCCCAAGTGCTGGGGTTAAAAGTATGTGCCACCACCACCTGGCAAGGCAAGATTTTTTTTTTTTTTAGACAGGTCTCTCTGTATAGCCCTGGCTGTCCTGGAACTCACTCTGTAGACCAGGCTGGCCTCGAACTCAGAAATTTGCCTACCTCTGCCACCCAAGTGCTGGGATTAAAGGTGTGCGCCACCACTGCCCAGCAAGACAAGATTTTAAAAGGAATAGACTATGAGTTAATTTGGCTTTCATTCTCTAGGACATAGGAACTCAGAGTTCACTGCCAAGCAAAAGAGCAACGCAACAGGGCTGAATTTCAAGAGGAAACTTTGGTGACATGGCAGGTCTGAGTGTGCTGTGGGATGGTCTGAGGCAAGGCCCCATTTCAGACCACTTGCCTGTCTCACTGAGCAAGCATTCATTGAACATGTACTGTGCACACAGTTCTATATTAGACCTTGACAAAGCCCAGAAAAATGCTTTCCATGACTGTATGAGTGTGCATGTGTGTGCATGTACATTTGTGTGCATGTGCGTAAGGGGGGTCAGAGGTCAACACTGAGTCTTTCATTGAGTTGTGAGCCAACTGATTCAGCTAGGCAGTCTCTCCACCTTTCTGGTCCTAGGATTTAGGCACTCACTTCTGCAACTGGTGGGATCTGGGATTCTGAACACTGATTCCCATGCTTGCTTGGGAAGCACTTTACTGCGGCTATCTCCCCAGCTGCACAACATGCCTTCCTTATGAAGATCTTTCTGATCCTCAGAGCCCTGTAGAAAGTAATGCTGAGTATCGACCCAGCTGTGGGTAACCAAATCACCCAACAGACTCTCCAGCTGAAGGTTGCCACCCCCAAACTGGCCTCTCGCCACGCTTTATTCTGTGCACTACTCGTTATTTTCACCGTCTTGGTTGGCTTAAGTTGCAAATAGGAAACTGCCATTGAGAGTGCCAGGCCAACTAGGCTATCCACTGCACCAAAGAATACATCCAGGCCCTTTGCAGTAACATCTGCTTCTGTTTCCCAGTAAGTGTTCAGCAGCATAGGGCGGGCTCAGTACCCAGGCACATGCTCTGAGTTATGATCTATAAAGGAGGACAATTTCCATGTGGCTGGTGATGAAAGCGACAGGTCAATTTCAGAAGCGGGGAGTGTTTCCTGTTACTGAGATCACATCCAAATATTTACCTCATTGCATCGTTTGGATGGGCCCTGCCTTTGAGTTCAGCAGAAATACATGCGGGCTTCCCTTGCAGTTTGAAATGAAAGATATCTCCTTCACTGTTAGGGGAGCCCTTGGCATATGCCGAGAGCACCTCTTGTACTCTCATGATACTTGAGGCAGATTAATAAGTGGCAAGGAATGTACGTATTCTTCCAGTAAAATCCAAAGCCTGGTGGTAGCAGAAGGCATGTCTGTCCCAGTCAAATCCAGTCAGGTCATTTTATCTACAGGGCTGTCAGAGCCACAGACACATTAGTCACATGTCACAAAACGAGCAGAACAGCCTTGGGTCTACAAGATAGTATATCTACCCACAGTCCCCCTCTCTGTCCCTCCATCTTTCATTTTTCTATGGCTCAGCCTCCTTACCAAGAGCATATTTTCTAAAGTATCCTCTCTGTATATGTCCCACGTTAGGTAGGTAGACTCACCCAAATGTGTTCCTGTCCTATGCCATAGACTTGGAACTGGCTTCATGTAGAGTGGCAGAAGCAGGAGTTAGGAGGCCTGGAGGTGATACTATGACGTGGCTGGAATATTTGAGGCTGAAGGAAGTAGCAATGAAGGATAGAGGTTCAAAGCCTGGAGGGTGAGCTCCGCTTAAGACTCCCCTTTTTGAGTCTCACTTGAGTGTATCCTGTGACCAATGATTCTCTCAAACCAGGGGATCTTGTTGAAGAAGCACATCCCTTGGGCATCTCGTTCAGTTAAGTTTGGCGTGAGAGCCAGGCACCCACATTTCTCTGTGCTTCGTGAGGTGAGTTGTGCTGTAAGTCATCCTGAGGAATCACCCTTGAGAGACACAGCACAGGACTGGACTAGAAGTAAAAGGACAGGAGTGTGCCTGTATTACCCTCCAGTACTTGCCTTGGTTCAGAACATTATGCTAATAGCATGTATGTGTGTGGATGTGTGTGGTGGAGCTGAAGTCCCTGAGGTTTTGACTGTAATGATTCTCCACTGGGAGTGCTCAGGACTTCAGAGAGGACTGAGAGCAGCACAGATGCAGATGGAGCAGGAGTCTGCAGCACACCTAAGCGGATACCTGTTGGATGGCTTATGGCTGCCTGCATGTCGTTGGAGTTCTCTTCTGTATGGCTCATGCTTTGGCTAGAGCTTCCTCTTTGTGCCCTGCTGTTCTTTCTCCTCATTTTCTTGGGGTTTGTGTATATGCATTGTTTCACCTGCTCTTGAAATATGTTTGTAGTGTGCATTCACATGAGTAATTAACCCCTGGAGAGGTTTTTAGCCCATCAAAGCTGAGGAGTTTTACTGTATTCTTCCATCTTTCAATTGTTCTTCCTTCCCCGGCTTCTCCTCTTCCTGCCTCTCCCCGTCTTCCTCTCCCTCTTCCTTCCCCTCCCCCTCTCTCTCCCCTCTTCCTTTCCCGTTCCCTTCCCTCTCTCCCTTTCCCTCTCCTTCCTTCTCCCCCTGCCTGTCCCCTACTTCCTTTCCCTCTCACTCCCCTCCCCCCTCTCCCTTTCCTTTTCCTTCCCTCTCTTTCCTCCTCCCCCTGTCTCTCTCCCTCTTCCTCTCCCCATCCCTCTGCCTCTGTCCTTGTACACATATGTGTATATGTGTTGAAAATGCATGTGGAAACAGAGGTTGACATTAGATGCCTTCCTTAATTGTTTGCCACCCTATGTTTTGAGACATGGTCTCTTACTGAACTTGATGTTCACCAATTTAGTTAGGCTGCCTGACCAGCAAGCTCCAGGGATCCTCCTGTCTCTGCTTTCCCAGCACTGAGATTACAGACGTGACGAGTGTTATCATGCCTGGCTTTTATATGGGTACTGGGGATCAAACTCCGGTCCCCATGCTTGTGTGACAAGGGACTGATCTATCTTCCCAACCGTCCTTGAGGCTTTTGTATTCATTTTATGCTAATATTAATTGCATCAGTATTAATGCTGACAAATATAATTGGTATCCTTTTGTTTTGTGTCAGCATAGGCAATTATGATGTGAGATCAAATCATCTACTTAAAAACGGACACTCAGACAGACAGACAAAAAACTACAAGTGATGTCCTCGGTTGAAGTAATCTCACTGGAGATTCTCTACCTCTCTGAGCTGCCTGTCCAGCCAGGGTCCCTGGTAAAATGGCCTAGGTGAGCTGTCAGCTGATAGGCCTTCAGTCCTCTGCTCTCAGCTTTCTGAAAAACTTTTCTCTGCTTTCCAACTCCAAGGTGTCTTTTTCTAGTGTTTTCTTTAGGGTAATCGGCTTGGTCATGTGGCTAAAACCAAACCTACTCTTTCTTGTCTCTTCTGAAACAAGACTTTAGAATGGAAAAGACATTTGCCTATGACTCCTTTTCCATGAAGAACAGGCTTAATTTTTAGCAAGAGAATTAGAAACTAGTGAGATGGGACATGATTTCGAATCAGTGCCAAGACCAAATACATTGAAGACATTTAGTGGTGCTGAGTTAGGGGCTTCCTGGTGGTGAGGAGAAATTTCCAGGCTCTTCCATGAAGCAGGACAACCATCCATCTTTGTTTAGTCTGTGCCTCTTACCCGGGACCCCGCAATCTGCTCTGAATCTTTCCTCTTTTAATCTATTTATTTTTATTTATTGAGCAAGCAATATTGAAGCCATGGCTGAAATTTTTGAAATTACAAGAAAACTCCCAGACTCAGCTTTGGTAAGAGGTCAGATGTTTTCATTTTTCCACGTCCCCCTCCAGACTTTGTTCATAGGCGAACAGAACCTTTACATTAGTATAATCATGGTATAATTTCAAGTTTGCATTTGGCATTTTTTAACTTTATATTATATTACAAGACTGCTTATTGCATTGTATTGTTTGTGATTATGATGTTTTGTTGAATCATGAAACCCTAATTTTATTTGACCATCTTTCTATTTGGCCTTATGAATTTATGCCTTATACAATGTGGGTGTGGTAGCGTATGGTTATAATCCCAGGACCCAGTGCTCTGGAGGATCCCGAGTTCATACCCAGATGTGTAGTGTTTATATAGTTCAAGGCTAGGCTACATAGTGGGACTGTCTCAAAAAAATGGGGAGTAGGTGGTTATGATGCCATGAAGCCTGACTGTGATGGAATTGGTATGTGTTTTCTTCTGTTCCAGAGCTAACCTCTCATCTGTTCTGAAATCTCTGATCCATGCAGCCTCCGTGTGTCTCGTGACTTGGCCCTCTGGTTACTCTGGTTACACTATTGTTTTTACATCACTCCACCTGGGCTTCTTTCATGCTTATGCTTCTGACAAATAAAGAACAGCCACTCTTTTAAAATTTATTTATTTATTTTATTTGTATATGTGTAAGTATGCATATATATGTGTATATATACACTATGTATGTATGTATATATGTATATGTGTGTATGTGTTTCTAAGCATGTGTGTATGTATGTGTGTATGTGTCTATATGTTTGTATATGTATGTGTATATACGTGTGTGTGTTTGTGTGTGTGTTTGTGTGTGTGTTTGTGTGTGTGTATGTGTGTGTGTATGTGCGTGTGTGTGTGTGTCTAGAGGACAACAGGAGTTGCTTCCCTGCTTCCATTAAATGGGTTTGAGTAATTAAACTTGGTTGTTAGGCTTGGTGGCAAGCATCTTTACCTGAGCCTCCTTTCTGGCTGTCCTAGCTTCTCTGATGCTGTGATAGATGATGCTGATTCTCCCCAAGATAATGACTTGGGGAGAAAAGTTTTTATTTTATCATACTTCCAGATCGCAGTTCATCGCTGAGGGAAGTCAAGGTAACAGCTTAAGGCAGGGACCAAGAAGCAGGAGCTGAGAGAAGCAGATCAGAGAGAAGGGCTGTTTACTGGATTGCTGTTCTCCTATGGCTTGCTCAGCTTGCTTTGTTGATATATATATATATATATATCAACCAACAAATATATATATACATACACACACATATAGATAGATAGATAGATAGATAGATAGATAGATAGATAGATATTACCCAGGATTACTTGGCCAGGTGTGGCAGCATCCATAAAGGGCTAGGCCCTCCCACACCAATAATTAATCAAGAAAATACCCCACAGTCATGCCCACAGGACCATCTAATGGAGGCAGTTCCTCTTTTGAGATTCCTTCTTTCCAGATATGTCCAGGTTTGTGTCAAGTTCACAGAAACAAACCATCTCAGTGGCCCAGACCAGCAACATCTCTTTTGGCAATCCCCCAGAGCTGCATTCTCTTCTTCTTGTCCTGTGCCAAAAAGGCAGACCTAGTTCATTTCATATTATATTGGTTACCACACTGTATGTGTATAAATCGGCCATCATTTAGATACCATCTAGAGTTCTTTACTGCAAGCCACAGAAATAGCAAATGCAAGGGACACCAGGCTGGGATGAGTCTGAGGTGTAGGTAGGATGTGGGTATCAGCTAGAACAACACCAGCACAAGATGGTCTCAAAGCATAGACAGATCAAGTGAGCTAATACTAGAGCAGAGGACCCAAACCTACTGGTCTCTTGGTCACTCTGTAGGAGATAGCAATTCCGGTTGATGAACTCTGTCTACCTTGGCTTCAGCTAACTGTCTCCTGAGTACATTCCCAATGCCTTTTATGCTGCGTGGAGATGGATTTCTTAAGGGGCCAGAAGGAAAAGGCTGTCAGGTTACACTATGTACACATCTTCCCACGTGTATAGATTTATATTCATCTCTGACTGGCATCAAGCAGTCTTCTAGATGTCTGAGCCCAAGTGATGTTAGTTATACCATTCAGAATCCTTGAGGAAATTCAGTCCCCCTTGACTTTATCACAGCCCCACTGCTGTGCATCCCAAGTTCTACTAAACTGGGATGTGACTACTTGCTTTTCTCACATCTCTAAGTGCCATCCCTTCCTTCCACCCCTTTTCTCTTGCTCCTTAGTGACTCAGAGAGGTCCTGGAGTGCTGGGGGAGATGGCTCAGTCACCGAAGTGTTTGCCTTATACATACAAGGACCTGAGTTCTAGCCCCAGAATGCACAGGCAAAAGCCAGGCATGATGGAGTGCATTTGGAGTGATTCCTGTGCTGGGGTGGTGGAAATGGAGTGATCCCTGGGCTTACTAGCAAGCCATCCTAGCCAAGGGGGGGTTCTAGGCCAGTGAGAGATCCTGTCTCAAAGACCAAGGAAATAAGGCAAATGGTATCTGAGAAACAACACTAAGGTTGACCACTGGCCTCTGCATGGATATGCATACACATGCATGTACATACACATATATACATACGTGGGGTGGGGGGAGAGGGAGAGAGACAGGCAGGCAGCAGACAGAAACAGAGAGACAGAGAGAGACAGAGATAGAGACAGCTCCTATAATATGACCTCATAGTTTTATTTTAAAGGAAGAGGACCTCAGAGGGTATGTAGGATTTTATTTAATAGATCTCTCCCTAGACTCTAGCCCTCACCCCACGTGAGACTCATTATATTCTCCAGAGGAAGGTCTCAATGTGGTATGTACACTTTTAACATGTCCATTCTTTAACTCTATTATCTTACCCAGAAACCTCCCTGTTTACATCCTTGAAAACCCCCAGTGGAGTGGAGAGAGCACCCCTTTGATTCTATGGTTGGATCTGCTTCTTAAGCATTGTAAGACTTTGGACTTGTGCCATCCATCCTCCCAAGAAAGGGACTTAGAAGCATGGCCCTGCTAGGTGGGAGTGTTAGATGTTCTACTTAGTCGCCCAACAACCCTGATGGAGTGGCATTAGTCTCTGCATTTTCAAAGCTTCACATGCTAGACCGTGGAACTGATCTGTAAAGTGGGGATGGAAGCCATGGAATGCATCCCGTGAGAATCAGGCTCTGGGCTGTGCTGAGCGGTTTCAGCACACGAGGATGCATTTGCCCTTCCTCCTTGTTCTTCCTGTTGTGACTCTCTGGCTTTCCCCTGTCCTTCCAGAGGAGGCTTGTACCTTTTCCAGAGATGCTGACACTACTTATGTGGGTGTCAGCACCTACTCCTGCCTCTGCACCCGTATGCCGCTGTGTTCTACAATGGGAGATGGCGTCTGCTGTTTGCGGATTCTTGTTTCCACTTCTGATCTTTTATGTAATTTTACTGAAAGTTTCCATAGGAGCCACTAGTCTCTGAGGATGGAGTCATTTAAAAGTAATCACTCCAGTTTTAGTGAGCTTCTGTTTCAAATGTGCATTCCATCCTTCAGATGTCTCCAGACGTGGCTGGGGATTGCCACAGGAGCATCCTGACTATCTGTGAGCTGATAGAAATCTTGCAAACACTGTAACTTGTTTGATTTCTCCAGGGTGCTCAATTAGATAATACAACTAAAGCAATTAGCTCTTTAGTTGGCCCAGGTTCCACACTGAATAACTGGTGGTTGTTATTCCTGTTATTACTAAGCATATTCTAATAGGCCTGCCTCTCCAGCTGCTTGTGACATTGATGATCCCCTGGGGCAGCCAGCTGGTGATACAAAGCCGGGAGAGGTGAGCAGATGGGTAGAGGTGAGCAGATGGGTGATAGAGCCACAGTGGCTTCTGCCCTTTTCATTCCTGCCACTCTACTTGGCACAGAAAGATTTTCCAGTTGGGCTCCTTTGTTGGCAGGAGCCAGAGAACTCTTAAACCACATTAAGTCAAAAAACTGATATGAAATTGCAGCATTGTAGAGCTGATCTGGTCAAAGAGCAACGTTTTTATGCTTCAACCTAATGCTTGAAGAGAGATAGCTTCAAACAGACTTCTTATATAATCCCACTTAGCATTTTGTTCTTCAACAATTAGCATGTTATAGAAACTACTTTAACGAATGTAAATTGGCCTCATTATAAGAGGATAGTTATATTCCATTATATAGAGAAGGTACCTTTCATTGACCCAGGCTCTTATTTAGGATGTATCTAGACTTACAATAGTTAGTTCCAGTTTGTTCTTTTCATATAATGACTTGATATCAACTTTTGTATATGTGTGTGCATAATATGTATGTAATATTATGTGATAGCTTGAGTATAGCTAGCATAACCTATCGAAGGTAGACTATACTAGTAAGTACAGTAATAGTTCGGGAGTGTGAATCTGGACTTTCACAGTGGAAACCCATGGAATTTCAGGTCACTCCCTGTAGTAATCACACTATAAATTTGAGAATCCATGTCTGCGGAATAGGATGGAATGTGGTTTTATGTTCCCTCCCTACCAGGATCTTGCCCAATTTGGCAACCGGATGCTAAATTAGGGTGGGATTAGTTGAGGGAAGTGGTCCCCTGTGTGGCTGCATGTCTAGTGGAATGTTACAGAAAGCATATTGGTTATCTGTTACTAAGAGACTGGGAAGGGGCAGACAGAGTATATCCCCAAAGGTGTCAGAAACATCTTCCTGTCTTTCTGTGTTCCTTCATCTCTAACCATCCTTCCACTAGAGGAACCATATACATGGAATTACCCCGCCTTTTACTCTTGTTTTCCACCAACAGTACAGGCAGGGTGGCAGTCTCATGCAGGAGGAAAACCCTCACAAGACTAGGGGAACAGAGAACTGGATTTTAGATCGATACATGCCTCTCGCTAGCCTGAGACCGTAGCATGTCACAGTTTCCTGGGCCCTGGGTGATGAGTGCTTGTCTCTGTCCTGCCGTGGATCTGACTTACATGCACGTCTGTCCAGCAGGGAGAACTCATGGTCAGAGCCATGGCATACATACTCTCCTGTCTTGCCTCAGAAGTCTAGTGCTCTCTCACTACAGACTCAATGGCATAACACCAGAGAGATGAATTCACTCACAGTTCTGCAGACCAGGTGTCACCAGATATGTGTGCTCTCCCAAAGCTGTGGGTGGAAAGCCCTTCTCCTCCTCCTCAGCATCTGGGGGCTCTGGGGCCCCTGTGACTTTAACTATATCTGGGGACTCTTTGCTTAGGTGGTACGTTTCCTCAGAGCTGTGACTCACTGCTTCTCAGACCCCCCATCCTTTGCCTCGTTCTGTTCATAAACAGGAGAGAAGCTTCTCTCCGGCTGCCCAGGGCATGGTCTGAGAGTGCTCACGTACTCTGGCTGAGGTCGGAACATGGGCCCTCTCGTCAGTTGCTGTCAGTCATCACCCAGACCCTCCTCCTCTCCTGTCTGTTTTTTTTTTTTTCTTGCTTTGACCCTGTCTGCCTTGCTTGCCTTGGCTCTCTGAATGTAACTTCCCTAAGTCATTTGGTTGGTGCCAGTTGTGCTCTGCTCATGACTTTAGTGTGGCAACCCTCTTACCCCTTTCTTGGCTGCTGCTCTTATCCCATCCTACCCTGGTTTCTTCCAGAACCTTCGGGAGCCAACTTGAGCCATAGAGATCATCTCAGGGCACTCTACACTATACTTTCTTTTGTTAAAGAAACCTCAATTGTACAAGTCAGTAGCTTCATGGTGACTGATTGTCTGAGGCAAGAACTCTGCTTACGAGCTGAGCCCTGGCTTTTAGTGACCAGGGAGTCACTGGAGTCGCCAAAGTGCTTGCTCGTGCTTATTAGGCAGGATCTTGGTCAGTTCTCACAGCCACCTCGTGAGGCAGGCTTACTGCCATCACTCATGGGTGACTTCATGTGTGACGCCATGTAGCATCCTGGGAGTCAGCTCTGTCAGGTCTGTTCCAGATAATTCTTGGACTGCCTCACTACTCAGGTTCTGAGGAAGCAGGAGAGTACAGCCCAGTGAGAACTTTAAGCTGCCAGAGCCAAGGTCAGTAAGAACACAAATGTGCGGAGAGCCAGGATAATCTGTAGGCGTCTTGACACTGCATAGATAAGCCCTGGCCTTGTTGAAAAGGGTATATATCCTACAGAAAGCCATAGATTTTCTGAGTCTTTGAAAGACAGGAATGATGTGCTAGGATGGTAGTTCTCAACCGGTGGGTCATAACTTCTTTGAGGGTCACGGGGGTCATCCAAGACCATTGAAAAACACAGGCATTTACAATATGGTTCATGACAGTAGCAAAATTACAGTTATGAAGTAGCAATGAAATTAATTTTATGGTTGGGGCTCACCACAATAGGAGGAACTGTGTTAAAGGGGTACCGCATTAAGAAAGTTGAGAACCTTCTAGGAGGTTGTTCTAAGAGGATGCTTAGGAAGCACCTATCTGTCTGCTGGGAAGAGAGCAGCAAGTGCTAGAACATGTAAGTTTTGAGATCTGGTTATTATCTGAATCCAGTATGGTGATGGGGGACTAGCTATATAATATCTCTGAGCCTCAGTTTCCATTTCATAAGATGAGATTGGTAGACAGGCATAAGACTCAGATTGTGTATGCAATTACATACCCAGGAGGTGCTTAGCAGTCACAGTATCAGCTGGAACTCCCTGATTTCCCCTGGAGGGCTTTTCAAGCTTCCTGCTGCAGCCAGCCAGACAAGGCAGCCAGTCCCTCCTAAGAGCCTCCTCATCATGTACTGGTCTGCTGCTGTTGGGCTTAGCCTAATTTTTGTGGACCTGGTTGTGGACCTCTTTGCCCTCAGTGCCTGGTATGGTTAGCTTGCTAGCTTGACACAGTCTAGAATCCCCTGAGTCGAAAGTCTCAGTGAGACATCGTCAGGACTAAGTTGGCCTGTGGGCATGCATGTCCAAGGATGGTTTTCTTGGTTATATCAACTGATATCAGATGAACCAGCTCACTGTGCATTCCACTATTGCAGAGTCTGGTCCCCAGACTGTGTAAGATAGGGGAAAGTGAGCTCACTGGTCGATATGTGAATTCATTGGTTATTCTCTACTCTGGACATGCCTATCATGTGATTTGATGCTTCACCAGCCTGCTGTTTTGACTGCCCTGTAATAATGGACCTGGAATTTTATCTAAAACAAATCTTTTCTCCTCTAAGTTGCTTATTGTCAGGGTATTTTATCACAGAAACAGAAATGAAACAGGAGACTGCCTAACTCTGAGCCAGGTATACAGCTGGTGCTCAGATCATGTCTACATTGAGGCAAAAACATAGCTGTCTCCTCAATGGAAAGAAGAGATAGTTTATTCTGAAGCAAATGTAAGTGGCCATGGTCCAGGAAAACAGATTCAGGTTATCCCAAACACCACGTTCAAACATTTGTGATGTTTTTATAGTAACTGAGAAAAAAAAAAAAGAAGATAAATTTAAAAGACATTGGTGGGAACATCAGTAGACGGGTCTCAACCAAGTCTCTGGTATAAGCCTAAGATGTTATCTCATGACATTGTTAGCCTTCAGGTTGGTAGAAGCTAGGAGCTCTATAGCCCCCAAGGATCTTAGGTCAAATCCAGAGGTGAGCAAGGAAGAGCTACTAAGGGAACTAAAAGGGAACCCAGGGTCATTTGGAGTCTGGCACTGCAACATTCTGGCTCTCCAAAACCACAAAAGGTCTGGTCAGTCACTCAGCCTTGCAGAGTCTTTAACAAGTGGGCAACCTTTTTGTCCTGGAACTTCAGTTCCACATCTGCATAACAAAGGACTCATTGGAGCTGCTTCTAGCACAGTGCCTAGCTTCGCAGGTCTCTAGAAGGCCTAGCTCTACAAAGTGGAATCTCTCTGGCTAGAGCTTGCATGCTGTGATGTTCCCATTCCTGCTACTGTGTGTAGAAGCAAGAAAATGATCATGACTGCTTTCTAACAAGTTCTTACTGCCAAACTTCGCTGTGCACAGACAAGCTCACTTATTTCTCTATGACCTAGACTTTCAGCAGAAGGTACGGCACATAAGGCACGGCTCATATTTAGAGGTATGTCTTCTTGCCTCAAGATCAAGGTTGTATCTTCTAGCCTTATGATCTGGATCAAAGGCTTATTATGTTTTCCTATCTCAGGATTCAGATCAAAGGTGTGAGTCTTCCACCTCCAAGCTCCGGACTAGAAGTGGATCTACCCACTTCAAACCAAGCAGAAAATCTCTCACAGGTGTGCCCTCCATTTCTGGATGTATAGTTCATTCCAGATATAGTCAAGTTGACAACCCAGAATAGCCATCACAGTGCTCAAAGCCAGGACTGCACTCTGACTCTCCTGGTCACTTAAATTTGTCTCTTATGACTGAGTCAGTCTAGACTGAGACCCAGACTGAATTATGTGTTCTGTTTTGATTCTTAATTGTACCCTGCGTCCACATAGGTCCAGTAGAGAAATTAGTTCTTTCCTGAGCTTCTCAGGTTCAGGTCTCTAACCAGCCTCTATTTCTATAGGTCCCACAACGGATGGCAGTGGCCGAGGGAACCCCAGAGGACAGTGGTGGTGGTTCCCCAGGTGTGTGGGGCTCCTGGGGCCCCTGGTCTGCCTGCTCTCGAAGCTGCAGTGGTGGTGTGATGGAGCAGACAAGGCCCTGCCTGCCCAGCTCCTACCGCGCTCGAGGAGGCTCCCGGCCCAATGGTCCTGCACTGTCCATCACTGGCCACGTTGTGTCAGCTGTACGGACTTCAGTACCGCTGCATCGAAGCCAGGAGGACCAACATGCCCTGGCTGGTTCCAGTGCTAGCCGCCAAGGCCCCACAGTGATGCGAGGCAGCCGACACCCGCAGGCCCGGGGCCGGGGCCGTGAATCCTCAGAGAGAAGGTATGTGCACATCATGGTCCCTGTGTCTGTCCCTGCCTGGACTACAGCAGAGCTACTGCCTTGATTCTGCAGAGTGGGAGGAATGACTTCTTGCCACCACCCCCTCTGTGCTTGTGTGCATATTCATGTGTGCCTGTGGAGGCCAATGGAGAGCATAGGACAGCATCTGGAGCTTCTTCAAGCCAAAGCCTACTCTTGTTTTTTTTTTAAACAAACAAACAAACAATAAAAACCCCAAAAAACAAAGCTAGTCCCTTACTGATTGTGAACTCATTGATTGGCTAGGCTGACCAATCACTATTTTCCAGGATTCCACTCATCTCCTCCTCTCTAACCACACCTGGCTTAGGTGTGCTCTTTCCACTCCGACAAGTGTTCTTAGAGATGGAACTTAGGCCTGCCTGCTTGCAAGCAATTACTTTACTGACTGAGCCACTTTCCCAGCCCCACACATGGCCCTTTAGTCATTTTGTAACCTTTACAGAACCAAGGCTACTCCTACCCTGCTTTTTGGTAATAAAATTATTTTTCGAAGTGAAGAAAATTCTGAGAAGCCATTACACTTTACACTTTAGGGAAACCCTCAAAGGAGTAGAAGGAGGAAGAGCTGGGGTGAGAAACCCAGTGTGTTGGCTAGATACAAGCTAGAGTTGGCTGAAGGGAGGAAACCCCAATTGAGAAAATGTTGCCTTAAAATCTGGCTGAAGGACATTTTCTTAATTAGTGATTAATTGGGAAATCCTCAGCCCATTGTAGATGGTGCTATCCCTGCACTAATGGTCTTTGGTTCTGTAAGAAAGCAGGTTGAGCCAGCCATGAGGAGCAAGCCAGTAAGCAGCACCCCTCCATGGCTTCTGCATCAGCTCCTACACTGTGTGAATTCCTGCCCTTCCTGCTTTTGATGATAAACTGTTCTATGGAACTGAAGGAAATAAACCCTTTCCTTCCCAAGTTGCTTTGGATCAGTGTTTTAACACAGCAAGAGCAACCCTAAGACGTCTGGGTTCCAAGATGCCACCATTGTGCTGGCAGGACTAGAAACCACCAGCCACAGGCTGTGTGGATTTAAAGAGAGGACATGAAATACAGAGACTTGCTTAAGAATGTGGTCTCCTAAACAGACCTGGATAATCACAATAGCAAGTGACATACCAATAAGGTGGGAAAATGAAGGGCTACCGGCAATTGATGGCTGCTGAGAGGGGGAGAAAGGGTCTTTTCCAGGAGTGAGCCCCCTGACAATTATCCAATCCCAGGAGGTCAGCCTCAAATACATACGAATATACTAGATGGACTCAACAGGACACATACACACATACATACACACACACACACACACACACACACACACACACATACATACAAATATATAAAGCATTGGACGATGAATGTCACAGAGAGTCGGGGACACAAGACACAGGAGGAATTAGAATGGAGATGGGGTAGACGTGATGAAAATACAGTTGTCATGTGTGAAATTCTCAAAGATTTCAAATAAAAAGAACAGGGGGGTGTATTAAGAGCCAAACCGTGTTGCCAGTCTTCGGGCAGGTTTCACGTTTAGAGTCTTAGGTGCACCCCAACTATGGTTGTAGGGTCCTGCAATAGTAAACTTTTTTTTCTAGAGTTTCTAGGATGTATTTCCAATAGACCCTGGGACTGTGGATGCCAATTGTCTGAAGCTCAGGGGTCAATGTATTCTGCCTTTCCTCCTCATTTTGCCCCACTGCATAGTTCTCTTACCTGAGATGCAGGTGGCTGATGTGATAGTTCTGTGTGTATGTGTTATGTGTATGTGTGAGCCCATGTGTACACAAGAGTCTCTCACTGAACCTGAAGCTAGGCCAGTGGCCAGCAAGCCCCAGCAACCCTCTTGTCTCTGCCCCTCACAAATGCTGGGGTCACAGACATACAGAGCCATGCCCAGCATCTCATTTGGGAACTGTGTATTTAACCTCAGATCCTTGTGCTTCCAGAGCAAGTGCTCTTACCCACTGAAACATCGCCCAGCCTACCAGTGTTGTTCTAGAATGCAGAATGAACCATCTGAGAGATAATTCAGGATATGTTTCATATATGGTTAACATTCCCTGCATGGTGTGTGGCATATCCCCCATGGATAAACACGGGATTACTTATGCAAGAAACAGTGAATACTTCTACCAAAGAGGATAATATAAAACTATAAATAGTCTAGACTAGTGAAGATCAGGTTTCCTGCCTAGTGAGCATCGCCACCAAAACATAAAAAGACAAAAACCTGTTTTTTCAAAACCACAGCGAGGTCATTCCTAGAGTTTCTTGCATGCTCACCGCGCACCAGGTGCTGTTCTTGCTGCTTTCTGCTGGTGGTGCTGAGACCGGTACTACTATTACTGAGGCATGGAGTGCTTTTCCCAGGGCTACAGAAGCAGTGGGTGGAGTCAGGATTCACATCAAGGCAGTGGTGGCTCTAAGGAATTGATAAAGCAGAAACACTCAGTGTCTGGGGACTAAGGAGTTTGAGTAACAAACCCAGAGTTGTAGAGCTGGCCTGTAAGGTGTGTGTCAGGCTCCCAGTACAGCACTCAGGTCTCTGTGGGGCACCAGCTTTGGGGCTAGAAAGGAAGGACTCTGTGGTGGAGCTTCTAGGACAGCTGCCTGAGGGGTGTGGGCTCTTGTGGGCCCAAAGCCTAAGCTGCAGGCATTCAGTTGAGCATTTTGATAGTAGGATACCTTTTTCCTCCTAACGTGTTGACAGAAGGCCAGTCACTGCTTCCTGTGAGGTACCTACATGTTTCTACCATGCTCTTGTAATTTGGCATTTTCAGATAAAGCAGTCCAAATATTAGCTGGGGGGGGGGGGGGCTGCACTGCTGATGGATGCAATCCCCATTTGCTTATATTTATCAGTCATGAGGCACTTGCGTAGTATATCTAACCCCAAGGAAAAATGTCAGCGTGTTCCACGGAGAGCTGGCTGCTCGGTTCTCTGTTGTGGGTTTGAGATTTGAGGAGGAGGCTGGTGGTGTTTAGCTGCTTATAAAAACTGTTAGGTTGCTGCTGCGCCAAGCAACTGAGAACTTAATTGGAGCCATATAATAAATAGAACTATTCAACCAAATATTTATGAAGTATCCCGTGGATCAGAAGGCCCTGGGACAGACATACATGTGAATACAGCCTGGTCTGAGGGACTGTAAGGCTGCAGCCGTTTTTTTGAAAACCTACTGGGGTATGTGTGCTTGTATGTGTGTGTGATGCCCACATTCGTGCACATATGTGGAGGCTAAAAGGTAAATGTCAGATGCTCTTCCTCATTGGCTTTCTACCTTACTTTACTAAGAAGGTTTCTCTCACTGCCCCTAGGACTTACTGGCTTGTCTAGACACTGGCTAATGAGCCCCAGATATCTCTTGTCTCTGCCCTCCCCCACCCCCAGCACTGGAGTTACAGGTGCATGCTGTCTGGCTGGCTCTTTTAAATCTGGGTTTGGGGGGTGTCAAATGCAGGTCCCTGAGCGTATGCAGCAATCACTTTACTCACTGAGCCATCCCCCCAGCCCAAGTTACTTCTACAAAATTAGTGTGAAATGTCACCTCAGTTTGTAACCTGGATAGACGCTCAACAGCTTTGGAGGGAGTCTCGAGGCCAGTGTTGTAGAAAACTTCATTCTAGATCCAAACAGTACAGTGATTTTTCACCCTTGCCTGGAGACTAGAGTCCCTTTTCTCCCCAACCTTCTGGAAATCCTGACATTCCCACCATATTCCAAACCTACCTCAGAATCTCTGGGGCTCATCCTTAGACAGAGAGAGCATTCCAGTCCAGACCAGTTTGGGAACCACTGGTCTTTGTAACATTGTATTTATTTGGAAAATAATTAAACTCATCTTGTAGAACTTTCTAGGTTTGGTGAGAACATATCACAATCTCAAACAGTATGCATGTGTATATATGTATGATTGATAGAGAGGGGGGGATAGCTTGTTAAAAAAAAAGAGCTGTAAGTCCTCACCCCTTCCTTATCTACTGGAGATTCTGGTTTTTAGGTCAGTGGTATATGGATAGACCCCAGAAATGGAAAGCCACTGCTCTCAAGGGCTAGAGAGGATCATGCATGCAAATCTCATTCAGTGTAGGGCAGTGTGATGACACAGTAGCAGTCACAGTACTGGGTACCATGTTAGACTCTTGCTCATGTACAGTGCATATTACACACCTACATGACTCTACAAGGCAGGGGCTGTTCCTCACATTTTACACACAGGCACATAGACACTCAGAAGGGAGCTTACTCCAAAGTACCCACAGCAGAAGCAACAGCTGGATCTGGCATACACAGGTCTGACAGAGTCTGGTGTGTGACTGATTTTCACTGCTGGGTATTTTTAAAGGGAGGCTGCTGTTACCCCCAGCAGGTGTGGTCAGAAGAGCTGCTTAGAGTGCAGGCAGTCTGCACCATGTCTTGAAAAGGGGATAGAATTTCATAGTCAAGACGTCTGTCTTCTAAGTCTCTCCCCTGGAGTGCTCCACCCCTTTCTTCAGGAAATCCCTTTTGGCATCTAGTCCTGGGTATCAGAGGGATTAAGAAAACCAAAAGGCATGGTCCATTTTCTGGGCATCTTTACACTGCGGTGTGGAAGATGGTTAAGCCCTCTAGGTCCTGCTGTGCTGGATGATGGTAGAGGCCGGGGCTGAGGGCAGGAACAGTCAGGAAGGTTGCCCGCAGCAGTGAGGGGGTGGACCTACTCCTACAGTAGGAGGCAGTCAATAGATCTGTCTGGTCACTTCTTTGCTCTTCTTGCTTCCACAGCAGGCCTTTTCAACAAATTTCATTTAAACATAGGTGTACACTAGAAGTTCCACTGTAAAGCCTCCGAGAGGCCACACCTAGTAGAGCTCTTCTACAGATCTTGGTGTTTGAAAAGTTTAAAGCCTCTGGCCTTCAGTTGTCTCAATAGCTCTTATGATCGTGGCGATTGTGATGGTTAATATTGATTATCGACTTGATAGGGTCTAGAATCACACACGGCTGGAGCTGTATCTTAGTGATGAAATACTTGACTTCATCACACAGAAGTGTGTGTGTGTGTGTGTGTGTGTGTGTGTGTGTGTGTGTGTGATTCAGAGTAAGTCTTGACTGTGAAATTCCTTCCACATTTTAATACACGGCACAGACTACCTCCTTTCTAACCAGCTGTTCTGACCACACCTCCTGGGTACCAACAGCCTCCCTTTCAAAATACCCAGAGGTGAAAAATAAGTCTCACACTGAGCCCTGTCAGACCTGTGAACAGGCCTTATGAACTTGTGTCTGTGTCTGGAAGGGGTTATTATCTAGACTATGTTGAGTGAAATGGGAAAGCCCACCCTAACTGCAGGTAGTGCTATTCCCTGGGCTGAATAAAAAAAAACCAAGGAGCTGAGCATCAGCATCCTCCCCGTCCCTGCTTCCTGACTGTGCGTGCCACGTGACCAGCACCTCATGCTCCAGCCGCCACAGTGGTCTGCCTGAAGGCCTGAGTTCAGGTCCCCAGTGCCCATATCAAAATCAGACATGACACACGTACACACCTGTAACTCCAACTCTAGGAGGCGGAGACAGGAGGAACCTAGCAGCTCATTGGCCAGACAGTCCAGCCCAACCTGTGAACTTGTGAGCTTTGGGTTCAGTGAAAGATCCTGTCTCAGAAAGAGAGTGACTGAAGACTGACATTCTGGTGTCACCCGCTTGCCTCCACAGTGGTGAGCATACCAGCTCACATACCCATGCATATGTCATGCATGGACACACACATGCACGTGCACGCATGTACATGCACACACACACGCATTTGTGTGTAATGATAGTGAATACTTCATTACTAAGCTACATCTCCAGCCCTGTTGTATATATTTAAATGCATTTTTTTTTAATTGGAGGGGGGAAGGGATGGCGGAGGTCACATAATAACTAGATTCTTCCAGGACCCTCCCCTCGCCAGTCCGTAGGCACTTATTTTCCAAAATTGTGGGGATGTCTGTTCTTGTGAAAGCGTCTTCAGTTCAGTGGGTGTGGGCTACTGTACCCCTGCTTGCTCTGGCAGGGCTCAGCCTCCTTCCCACCTCTGCCACCCACTCCTTCCCCTTTGGCCACTGCCTTAGGAAGTGAGGAACAACCTGGCTGAGTCCTTTATGGAATCTACTGGCTGAGGCCCGAAGGTCAAACTCCCCCTGCCCACTGCCTCCCCAGACCCGTCACTGCCCTGACTCAACAGCTCAGGAATGTTACTCTTGGTAGAAGGCATTTCTGAGCAAGCTATAGGAAGGAGGAGAATAGGATGGAGAGCCCCGGCCCTAAGGTCTTGGCTGGACCCAGTCTATGCTACCCAGATTCTCTCTTGGACTAGATCTCATTTCCTGTGAGCCTTTAGGTTTCCACCTGACCCATTAACCATCTCCCTATCACCTCAGCCTAATCACCTTTAAGTATATAGCTCAGTGACACTAAGTGTGTTCTTGTTGGTATATGGCCAGTCACTACCGATATCTCTGTAACATGCTTCGCCTTCCTGGGCAGAGCCAACCCATTACACGGTCACTCCCACTGTCTCCTCACACCAGCCGGGGCCCATGCAGGGTTCCTTTTTGCCTGACCACTTTTGACTGTCTTACATAAATGGAGTCAAGACAGTATTTGTCATCTGTGACTGAATTCTTTCGTTCAGCCTAACATCTGGAATGTTTATCTGTGCTGTCAACATGGGTAGAGTAATACTCTGTTGCATGTATGTGCCATGTTTTGTTGGTTCATTCATCCATCAACGGGCACCTGCTTGCTCTCAGGTTTTAATTGTTTGCGAATAATGCTGTCGTGAACAGGAGTCTCACAAAGGTCTCTTCAGGGCTTTGCTTTTGGTTCTTTGGGTGGATGCCCAGAAGCAAATTGGAATTAGACTGTATTTCTATTTTCCATCTTGAATTATATTTATGTATTATTATTGTGTGTCTGAAATGCACAGTATCTGTCATGGTGCTTATGTGCAGGTCAAAGAACAACTCTTGGAAGTCAGTGTTCTCCTTCCTTCTAGGATTCCAGGGATTCCAGGGATTGAACCTGGGTCTTCAGGCTTGATGGCAGGTGCTTTAGCACACAGAGCCCTCTCAGCAACCCTCCAACTTCAGTTTCCTGAAGAATGGCCACACTGTCCTCCCCAGTGGCTATACCACTTTATTTTTCCATAGCAGTTTGTAAGGGTTCGGGTTTCCCTGTGTCCTCTTATCTGTGCATTTCCTGTGGAAGCCATTCTAACAGTTGTAGAGAACGAGGAGGTGTCTCATTGTGATTGGACTTACATTTTTTTTTTCTTGCCCTTGCTGGCCGTTTATATATCTTCTTTAGAGAATGTCTCCTCATGTCCTTGAATCTTTCCTTTTATAACATCAAACCACCATGATTGATTCTCAGTCTTAAAGTCTTTAGTGCAGGTGACATCCCGAGCCAATCCCTCATCCTCAGAGTCAAGAACACAGCTTACAGATGCACTTAAAAAAAACCAAAAACTTAATTAGCTCTTGGTGAGTTTCACATCACTTGGTCAGCTCCTCCCCTTGTACCTGCCCTCAACCCTTGCAGCCTCCCCAACAACAGAAAAAAAATATCCCATTGTGGAAGCTGTAATGTGTCACAGTGCATCCCACGGTGTGCCCTTTGATCCACACTGTAAATATTCACTGCAATGGCTTATCAGTCAGGTTATGAGGCCTCTGGCTTTTGCTAGGTAGCTCTCTTTAGTCTCCAGCTTACTCCCTACTTTGGGAGCCCATCTGGGCCTACATGGTGCTGGTTGGTGGTCGGTTCAGGGAAGGTTGGCCTACTAATGCTTCAGATGTTCACAGGTCAGAACTGCAGACAGCCTCTCTCCTCTCTACCACCTACTGATGTACAAATGACACAGCAGCCACACCTGCAGTGCCTCTCCGGGCAGGCAGACGTATGTTTTCGATATTTATTAGTCAGTGGATTTCTGTTTCCACAAAGACAGTGTACTGAGCAGCAGCTACTTCCCTTAGAACTTCGGGTAATTTTCAAGCACTCTAGTTTCCCATGGGTCTGTTCTCCGGCCTTGCCTACCAGTGAGCTGTATCCCTTACACTTGCTTCGATTGGCCTGTTGGCATCATTACACCTGTTAGCCAATTGCAATCTGAAGGGTCAGGTGCTCAGTAGCTTTTCTTCTTTCCAGCAGGCACTGCCTGCCAGATCTCAGCTTTTACCTCCTGGAGATGTGTAGATAGGTGCTCAGACAACGTAACACCATCTGTAAAAGTCAGTCAGTCCCTCTCTCTTTCCCTCTCTCCCTCTCTGTCCTGTGTGTGTGTGTGTGTGTGTGTGTGTGTGTGTGTGTGTGTGTGTGTGTGTGTGTTCCTTTGGATGTTTGGGGCATAAAGAGGCTGAGGGGAATGAGTTTCCCAGAACTCCCCTGAGAAGTGGAACTCACTTCTTTTTGGAGATGCCTGCCCAGGTCAGGATGCCCTGCTCCAGGCTCTGCAGACAGACCTGAATTACAGCGATGATTTGTGGGCAGATATCAATTACTAGTACTTTTTTTTTAATTTATTATTTCATAGTTTCTTGTGTGTGGTGTGTGTTGTGTGTGTGTGTGTCCCACTGCATTTAATTAGGATTACAGGAATGAACATGAATAGGGGGTTATTTACTTGAGCAAGGGCAACTTACCTGTGTCTACACCACAGGGGAATGTGATCCCCTCCCACCTCCCTGCCCCCATCCCCAGTGACTGTTAACTGTCTAGCTCTTGGGGGAGGTGGGGCCTTATGAGTCCTTTCCCATCCACAATGACATGTTAACAGGGCCAGTCTTGTGCATGTAGCCTCTACTGCTGTGAGTTCATGAGTATAGTAGTCATGCCGTATGGATATGGGCAGTTTAAAATAAAGTTCTGTGTTGCAGTAGAGGAGAACAGAGACTCCAGCCGGCTTGGATGGACAGGGTCAGAGTCTCTGGCTAACTTGTACATTCGCTGGTCCGTGTCCTGCTCACATTGCCCAGATTTTCCTGGGAGAAGATAAAAATCCAGCTTGTCCTTTGGTGCTGTGTTTGAGTTGAAAATCTTGTACCAACGGTTAGTATAGTTGTGGGTACCTACCCCTAAGAGGTTTAGGGTATAGGCAGGATTGAAAATGACACTGAGACAGATTACTGGGGAACGATGAGTTTGTTAGGAAAGTTACTAGTGTCAGGGGCAGACAGAAGCAACAGCATGGCGGCCGTCTCTGGAGAGAGATATCAGGGGGTATGTTTTGCAGATGGGGGTGGTTCCTAGTAAGATCCAGCCAGGCTCTCTGATTCCCAGATAGGAAGCAGGGAAGGGTGTGGGGAGCCGGATGTGTCTGGCAGCAATGCCTGCTTAGATGTTAGCTCACTTCCCAGGTGAGAAGCCAGCAGGCACCTGGATGGTCAGCATCTGTGGAAGGGAGGAGCCTGAAGCAGGAGTGGCAGCTGTCTTCTGACATTATGCTCTGACTGTAAGCGCTTCTTAAGGGTGACAGCATGCCCTCCGTGGCCTAGCTACATTGGCAGTGGTTTTACACACCACACTGTAACCTGTCTCTGTCATAGCTGCGTGATGGGCCTGTGCTGTTGCCACTTATAGATGATGAACCCAAATGTCAGAGTCAACGTCTATTTCAAGATCATGGCTGAGAGGGGTCAGGTTGGAACCCAAGTCTGCACGTGATTCCCGTTCCACATTTGCCCTTCGAGAAAGCCCTTGTTCAACATTAAAGGTAGCACTCATTAACTAGACCAATGAAGCAACAGTACCGTGTCTGAGGTGAAAAGTACAAGTATTTTCTAATATCTACCCTGGGGCTTTGCTCTAAGAACACAGACACTGCCTTTACCAGGCACCCCAAAGCCTCTGAGGGAAGCCCAGAGAAAACCCTGGCTAGCCAGCATGAGAAAGTTGGCTAACCAGCATGAGAAAGTTGGCTAGCCAGCATGAGAAAGTAGCTATGCCAAGCCTTCACATGTTTTAATTTCACTTCTGTGGCTGTGTTAAAATACCCTATCAAAAGCAACTAAGGGCACCAGGCTTATTTGCTTTTGATTATTTGGCTTGTGATTCCAGGTAATACTCCATTATTCCAGGGAAGTCAAGGCAGGAACTTGGGGCCGATGGTCACATCATATCTACGAGTAGAGAAAGAAGACAGGCATAACATGTTAACTGTTCAGCCAGCTACCTTTCTTTTACACACTCCAGGACATAGAGAGAGTTACACCCACGTCAAGACAGTCCCTACAGACACACCCACGTGCCAACCTGATCTAAACAACCCTCACTGAGACACTCTTCCTAAAGAGGTGATTGTAGCTAACAGTTAAGACTAACCATCATAACATGTAGAGTTTCTTGCTTTCAGCTCTTTCTCTGCCTCGAGGGGCCATCGCTGCTTCATGTATTTTCCGTACCTTTTGTTGAATTCTTTTTCTTTGTGTATTTGCTGGGAACCAGATGCCATGCTAGACCCAGCAATAGACAGTGAAAGACACATGACTCCCAAGGCCTCCATGTCTTAAGAGAACACACCCCATGTTTGGTGATGTGTATGAGCAGAGGGCTGCGGGGGAGCACAGAGTGGGTCCAGTTCTTGGACAATCAAAAGTGACCACGGGAGAGAGGACTACGGAAGGAAGAGTTTGCATTCTTATTAGGTGAGAAGAAATGGGGATGAACCAAAGAAGACTTGACATATGTGAGGGATGGCAATGGCTTGGTGACACGAGAGGGACACTTAACCCTTCTGGTCCTTGAGAGGCTCGTGGTGGTGGAGAGAAGAAGAAGCAAAAGGACACTTAGATGACAGAGGGCCCAGGGAGGAGCAAGAGGGCTGCTCAGAACGTGGGTGAGAGACAGGAAGATAGAGAACCGAGGAGCCAGGAAAGGCTTCTAAGAGACTCCACTTTGAAGAAGAGATTTAGCACACCTTGGATGAAGAGGGCACTTCCCAAAGAATAAACCAGAAAGGTGGAGGCCCTGGGGCGTGAGTGAGCTCGTCATACTCTAAGGTAACAAAGAGCATGTAGAGACTAGAGCCCCGGATGTAAATGAAATCCTGGCTAACCTGGGGACGGATGTCCTCAGCTTCCTTTTCAGAGGGGGAACTTTCCATCCTGTGGGAACTGAATTAGAAATCCTCTGAGAAAGACAAGCCCCTTACCTTCAGAAGGCCAACTGTTTCCCACTTTAAAACAGGCTGTGGATCCATGTTTGCATTTCACTTAAATTCCTCCTTAGCCCCAGAGGGATTCACAGTGGTTAGCTCTTCCTCCTCCCTCTCATACGCAGCTATCTCAGGAAAGCTGTAGTTCCTGGCTGAGAAGCTCAGGCTTGGTCCCTTAGACCTGTAATACGTATATTTATTTCTAATGATGATATGCCACGCACCACAAACTTAATTGCTTAAAATAATGAAAATGGTGAATATATATAATGAAAAAGAGCTATTTAAGCCAGAAGTTCAAGATTGAGGTGCTAGCAAGACCATGTTCCTCCTACAGCTGCAGGGAGAATTTTTTCCTTCCCCTTCCACCTTCCAGAGGCCTCCGTAGCCCTCCGTTCAACCCGATGTTTATAGGCCTCCTCCCTTTCATTATTGGTCAGCTGGCTGAGGACCTTCTGCTTCGCCCAGATAAAAAGCATGGCTAGGCAAGGAGAAGCTCGTCTGGTGCTGTTCTTTGGGAGGTTGTGTTTCCTATGGAGTTAGGCAGCAGTGAGCTATGGCAGTAGCTGGAGGAGGCAGTATCAGGTATGTAATATACATTATATTCAAAAATCATCACGCTCTGAGCTCAATGAGAAGCTGGGTGTGTGGTTACCAGCCCACCAACTTCAGACCCTTCACTGGAGATGAGCTGCCCCTTGCCCCAAGCACGTGGACAGAGAGGAGAGAACAACAAAAGACAAGATATGTACCGGTGTCATTTCACTGAGCTGTCCTGATGGTCCAGACAATTTTGTCACAAGGTCCTTGACTCCATCTCTGTTGTTTCCACTGTCTTTTAAAGATTTCTTTTACTTTTTTAAATTATGTATGCCTTTGTTGTGTCTGTGTGTGGGAATGTCTACATGTGTGCAGGTGCCTGAAGAAGCCAGAAGAGGCTATCAGATTCCTCCAGAGCTGGAGCTGAAGGTGGTTGTGAGCCACCTGACATGTATGTGTACAGGCTGGGATTTGAATCTGGGTCCTCAGGAAAGACAGGAAATACTCTTGTTTTTTGTTTGTTTGTTTGTTTGTTTGGGTTTTTTGTTTGTCTGTTTGTTTGTTTTTGAGACAGGGTTTCTCTGTATAGCTCTGGCTGTCCTGGAAATCACTCTGTAGACCAGGCTGGCCTCGAACTCAGAAATCCGCTTGTGTCTGCCTCCCAAGTGCTGGGATTAAAGGCGTGTGTCACCACCCAGCTAGGAAATACTCTTAATGGCTAAGCAATCTAACTGCAAAGTCCCTTGGTAACATTGATAGGCTGATGGACCCCTTTGAGACGGACATCAGCCAGCCTACTGTTGTACTGTAACACCTTAAGATGACTAGGATTTCCAAGTAGCAGTACAATTCCTGTGCAAGCTGGACTATTTTCCAAACTTCCACAGCACCCCGGGGGTTCTTTGTGGAATTAGGTGATGTTTCTCAGAAAAACAAAGAGGGAAACCACACATTCCCCACCCTCCCCTTAAGAGTTTTTAGTTCAACTTGTGGTATTAATTAGGGATGGTTATAATAATGAAGTTAAGACAATACATGCCCAAGGCAGCTGGTGCGGCAGACACAGTTCTTTCTATATCCCAAAGTCATAGCTCACATCCTAGTTCTCACAAGTGCTTTGATTCTGGGTAAGTCCCCTGTCCCTGGGCCTTAATTTCCACATTGGTAAATAAAGTACAATGGTTTTGTCATTATGGGTTCTCGTGTGTTACTGTGGTAAGTGTTGTATTTGTTTATGACAGGGTCTCATGTATCCCAGGCTGACCTCTAGCCCACTGTGTAGCTGAGGATGTTCTTACTCTCTGATCCTCCTGTCCTCATTTCCCACAGGCTGGGGATCAAAATCTGAGTTTATGTGTGCTAGGCTAATACTTCACTGCCAGCTGAGTTATGGGCCTATAATGCCAGTTAGTTTTAAATGACATTACATTGCTTCCCCCATCCGGTATAATAGGAAGAGAAGGTGTCGATTTAGCTCACCAGCATGCAGCATCCTTCTGGAACATTGGCGGTTTCTTTTTCTCCTCTCTATGCACTGATGTTACAGTTACTTAAAGTCATATGTTTAGACTTCTATCTCATCTCCTGGACTTTCCTTAAGTGTTGCTTGCTTCCACTGGACTCCCCGGAGGCTTGAGCCTTTTTGCATTAGAAGGACGCCCATTTCTTACCTAGTTGAAGTTCCCGGAGCTGGGAGTCATTAGGCCCCACTTCCTGTCTCAGATTCATCATTGGCTAATGGTAAGACCTAGGGGAATTGCTAATGTAATCTATAAAACATGGATAATTACATGTCCTCCATGCACCACACGGGCACGTTATGGGGGTGTCAAATGAGGTAACAGCTGTAAAGTTCCTCACAAAGTATAAGACCTCTCAAAGCATCATGATGTAGACATTTTAATATCATTCAGCAGATAGTCTTTGTGAGTTGTTCTGGAACTTCTTGTGTGTATGTGTACAAGCATGCTTTATATATGTAAGTCTGTATCTGTATGCATGTGCTTGTGTATTAATGTGTGTTCATTTTTAAAAGATTAATTATTGATGTGTATGAGAGTATGTGCCACATGGGTGTGAGGGCTTGCCAAGGCCAGAAGAGAATAGGGTTCCTGGAGTTGAAGTTATACCCACTGGACATGGTGCTAGGAACTGAACTTGGGTCCCATAGAAGAGCAACAAGTACTCTTAATTATTGAACCCTCCCCCTTCTCTTTGTGTGTGTGCATGTGTGTGTGTGTGTGTGTGTGTGTGTGTGCATGTATGTGTGTGTGTGTGCACTCACATGTTCATGCTTGTGTGTGTGTGTTGTGTATTTGCCTTCAGAAAGGACAGACAGGGCCATGTCTCCATCACAGGTCTTCTTCATTCACTCCCCCCCCACCACCATTCCTGCCTGCAGGGAGCAATTACTAGTTTTTCAGGCCCTCCTTCCCACCTCCTCCTCGTAAGCATTGACGTTTTCTCATTTGTAGCTCTGGGCTAGCATGTTATTTCTGTCCTGGGGGCTCCTGCAGCTCAGGGATCCCTTCATGTTAGAGAGGAAGATGTTCTGTTAGCTCAACTTCACAGAGCAGGACTCTGGTTTCCTGGCCCTCCATAGATACCTAGCGAGTTTTGTTACGTGGTACAGGGAGGTGGGGTGAGGCTGGGGGAGTATTCCCAGGAACCACATAAGGAAAAGAGAAATCTAATGCCTTGTTTGTGTTTTTTGGGGAAAAAAATTTTTTTAGCTGTGCCAGGCAGGCGAGGAGAAAGCAGGTACATGTGTCTGCAGTGCCAGCTTCGTGCTTCGGTTTTGTTGTTATTGTCTTCTTTTCTCTTTCAAGTAAAGATTTGCTTCTTTCCCATCTGACTCAGGAATACCACGTGGTCCTTGAGTCGTTTGACAAGAAGTTACCTGTGGATGCTAAGCAGATAAGTGGTTTAATGTGCTTTAGTTCTGGATGGGAAACCTTAGGCCTCACCCACAGTCTGTCACAGGGCTGGGCTCCCCTGTATGTACATTTCTGCCTGTAGGTTAGGGAAGATTGGAGCCAGATTTTGAAGCTTGAGTTACTCTGATCTCAGCCAAACCTCCAAAGAGCGCCTTGTTCACTCCTCTTGGCATTTCATTAAGTGTCAGAAGTATTCCATTAGTTATCAGAGCAAAGATCACATTCGCTGTGAAGAATGCTGTGTTGAACCGGCTCCAAGCCATTCAAGAAGAGAGATACAGCAGGCTGTGGAAAAAGCCTGCCTGCAATATGTATGACCCAGAGGGCGGGGCTCCTGGCTTGGAGTATGGAACCCTGGAGCTTCAGGGCACTCTTAATGGTGGCCTCAACTGCCTTCATTAAGGATGGAGGTGAACTTCCTATGCGAGTAGTTAGTGTTTCCTTCCCTGGTGCTACCTGTGCGAGCCAGTGCACGCTGTTCAATCTGTCACACTGATGAAGCCCTGTTCTCTGTGTTACTTTAGTCTCAGCCATCCCAGAGACACTGAGCTGAGTTAAAGATGTCCACACTGTCTTGCTGTTGTGCGGGGCAGGGTGGGACTTGAATGCAGGAGTCCTGGCCTCTGGGAAACTGCTCTTCCCGCTGCAGATCCCACAGTTGTGACTTCAGGTGCCATCACTATCTGAGAAGCATGAGGACGGCTGCTGGAGTTCCTGCATTGCTCAGCCTTCTTTTGATTCTTGGAATGAACCACAGCCCTCTTGGCAACCCCAGGCTTCTCAGGTCCTTGCTTTCTCCCGACCCTGACAGGCTTTCCTCTGCACACTTGTTTCCATGAACAACAACAAGCAGAACAATTGCCATACAGGGACAGTTTACTCTGCCGTCCATGGGGGCCTGGATGATATTTTCTCGCACTGCCAATGATATCAGCCCTAGCCTCTGGAGTCTCTAAGTGCTTACGTATCTGGAAAAGGGTCTTCGTAGATGCGATTAAGCTAAATATCTTGGGATAGGGAGATGATCCTGGTCTGGCCAGGTAGTCTTCTTATTTTTAATTTTAAAATTAATTTTAAGTCAGCGTACAAAGCAATGGGTTTCATTATGACATTTTCAAATGTATATATGCCAGTAGCCTCCGACCATAACAGAGTGGAGTCTATTATAACGCAGATGTTGCATTTAAGTGGGATAAGGGAACAGCAAGAGGGGGATGAAGGGAAGGGAAGGACAGTGGGGGGAAGGGACTTAAAGGCCGTCTTGAGTGTCCTTATCATGGCCAGATAGGAGATCAGAAGCAGACAGAGGACAAGGTCAGGTGGAGGCAGAATAGAAGTTGAGGTCGATGCTTCTGCCGGCTGAAGGGATGTGGTCACAAGCTAAGAGGGCTGCCTGCAGTCACCAGGAGATGGAAGAGGTAGTTATGGGTTACAGAGTGGTAGGGATGCATTATAGGAGATGTGTTTTTAGGCTGTTGTTGCTGTGTGGACATTGTAGAGTCTATTATACAGACCAAGAGGGCTGTGCCAGTAAGTGATAGAATCCTACACAACCACTGTTGTGTGTCCTGTACAGAAGACACTGTGTGGCACGGGAGTGCAGGCCAGAGGGATCAAGGTCTTGCGGACTCTTGGCTTTCAGTGAGCAAGGCTGACTTCAAACATCATGTCTGGGGCTATGAGGGTATCCACTGATTTTGTGGGAGTTTGCCAGAGTGATGAAGGAAGTCAGCTCACCATCTGAGGCTCTGGCTTAACTTCACAGTACTCATGCGTAGAGCATCTGCATCGCCCTCCGTTCTGTATAATATGAGAAGCATTCCATGCTGAGACAGACAAAGGACAGTCCTTAAGTTCTTAGAGTGTATGTGTGTGTGTGTGTGTGTGTGTGTGTGTGTGCGTGTGCGTGTGCGTGTGTATGTGTGTGTGTGTACAGGTACTTTAGTATGTGTGTAGTGGGGACGGTGCATGCAGAGGCCTGAGGACAACCTTGTTGTTCCTCAGGTGCCATCTACTCTGTTTCATTGAGACAGTGTCTCTCACTAAGCTGTAACTTGCTAAGTAGGCTAGTCTGTCTGGCCAGCAAGCCCAATATATCTCTTTTGTCTCCACTTTCCCACCATTAGGATTACAAACATTATGCCTTTTGGGAGCAGTGGGAGGTGTGTAATTTGTTGGTTTGTTTTTAATATGATTCTAGGGCTCAGATCTAGGTCCTTGGGCTTGTAAGGCAAGCATATTACTAACTTAGCTATATCACCAATCCAGAGCCCCTGTTCTTAACTGAGATCCTCTCCATGTCCCCTGACTAGCTGCCTGGTCCAGAGCAGGCCAAGCCCTCTGGGACCTCCTGTTTCCTCCTATGGCTGCCTTCCAACACAAAATATTTTCTTCAGCCTCTCATGAACCTTTCCTTGTAGAAGCATCTGGTCCTCATGGGCCATGTGGATGCTGCAGTGTGACATTGGCATTTAGAACCTGTACCAATTGCAATTGCTTTTGCTCCCTAAGAGCTTATCAATCATCCACTCAGTGGCATTCATTTATATCATAAATGATATCTTTGCACACAGAGTAACCAGCTTAGGAGACTGTTTAATGTCACATGGCATCAGTTTCCTCATTAAAAAAAAATGAGAGGAGCTATTTCACTATTTATATAATAGTTAAGTGGTGGTAATGTGTATAAGACACTAGCAGGTATTTGACATGACAGCTATTTGCATATATTATTTAGATATGGTATGCTAAATATATTAGAGATCAGATAAAACTCTAGGAAGAACTTCTGCATCTTTCACTTAACTTATGGTAGGAGATATAGCCTTAAGTTTAAAGAAGCCCTTTAATGCAAAGAAACTGCAATATTATGTGTGATTTTTTCCCCCATATTTCTAATGAAGAAAAAGATGAAGTGCTCTATGGTAATTTGACACATAGAAAGTGATGTAAGGAGCTTGAAGATGGCTCAGTGCTTGGTGAAGTGCTTGCCTTGAAAGCATGAGGTTTTTGGGAGCTAGCCTCAGGATCCATGGAAAGATACTAGGTGTGGTGGTGAGCATCTGTCATCAAATTGCTGGGAAGCAGAGATGGGAGGATCTCTGGGGATTGCTGGTGAACCAGCTTAGCCTGGCAGTGTCATATGGTGGGGGGTGGGGAGAGCAGAAGGAGGAGCAGGAGGAGGAGGAGCAAGAGGAGGGGGG
>JADRCD010238076.1:0-38020 GCA_019843815.1 Montemys delectorum
TAAGGACATATGCTCCACTATGTTCATAGCAGCCTTATTTATAATAGCCAGAAACTGGAAACAACCCAGATGTTCCTCAACAGAGGAATGGATACAGAAAATGTGGTACTTCTACACAATGGAGTACTACTTAGCTATTAAAAACAATAAATTTATAAATTTCTTGGGGAAATAGATGGACCTGGAGAATATCATCCTGAGTGAGGTAACCCAATCACAAAAGAACATACATGGTAGGCATTCTCTGATAAGTGGTTCTTAAATTCTTTATCCTCCTTTCTAGCCCACCATCCACCAGAGGTAGTGGAAAAGAAAGGATATGGGGGAAATGGACCTGTTTAGAAATTTTTCTTTGGAGCAAATCACATCTGTGTTGTCAGGAAATCAGCAATTTAGTTCAGTTCACAGGTCAGCAGCTGCAGCTCAGTCCACTTGCAGTCACTTCACAGATATACCACTAGCAATCCAGTTGGGTAGTGTCGAGATAGCAGGAGTGGTGGCAAAACCTAGCAGGAACAGCCAGAACTCAGATGAATTGGCAGGCATCAGCAGGAGGACCTTGGGCCAATAGGAAAAGTACTTAGCTGTGCCTCCCTCAGCAAAGCAAAGATCAATGGAGACATGAGACCAAGAAATGTTTAGCTATGCAAGCAAGACAAGCTAAGCCAAGCTTCTGTCACTGTTCGTTGCATCCTATTTATATTCCCTCCAAACATCATAGGTCCTCCACAGGTCTTGCCTCACCACATGTCTTGCCTCAGCACAGAAATCTTAGCAAAACTCCATGTGAGTCTGTCTCAGCTGACATCATTCTGCCAGTTGGCCCCCATCTGCAGAAGTAGCAAGAAGCTGCCAGCATACCCCCAGGAGTTTTTTGATGTATTTCTCCCTATGGAATCCTGAAAAATGAAGGTCAACTATTCATTTGAAGGTGGAGCAATGCATGTGTGTTGTTAGTAAAGGATAGTTCATCATGTGACTTTTCATGTGCTTGCATTAGCTGAACATCCTTTCACCTGTGTCTGCTTCAGCAAAACATTCCTTCAGGAATCTTCATTAGCCTTTTATCTGTGTCCACTGAAGCAAAATGTCCCTTCACATTTCCCCCAGCAAAACACCATCCAATACAACTGACTTTCCAAAGAACTCTGAAGATTCTACTTCAAGCATCAATATTTGTGTATTGAGCTTTGGAGAAGTTCCACAGGCTACTAAGAAGAAAATATATTCTATAACTATTAGATGGAATATATAATATATTTTAAATATCTGATATATCTATTTACTCTAGAGAACATATTTCCCTAAAGTTTCTTTGTGAAGTTTGATTGGTGTATATATCAGTAATAATAGGGTATTGCAATACTCTATTATTTTGTTTATTCATATTTGCATATTTATATCCAGTAGTGTTTGTTTATGAAATTTGGTTCACCAACGCTCAATATGTTTTTAAACTCAGAGATGTTATGTATTTAAATGTGTTCTTTTTCTACAATATATATTGGGCTATTTTTATATTTTATAATCTTCACATCTAAAATAAGTACCATTGATAACATCTAATATAAAATACAACATCAATGGGCTACTCCCTCTGCTCTCATTCACTTAAAAAGAAAAAAAAAGTGATAAAAGTTATCCTATAAAAATAGTATTCATGACAATACACCCAGATGAGATACGCTAACTGTCGAAAGAAAAAAAAGGACCTAGAAAACTAGATCAATTTTCTTGGTGAACGTAGATGTAAAACTTTTCTGTAGTACTCTTCTGAGCAAAATTCAACAGCAAGTTTAGAAGATAATATCCTCTTATCAAGTTGTTTTCATACCATGAAAAGAATGCTTCAATATCTAAAAACTCATAAATATATAAGAAAAAATTAATACAGAGGATATAAATCATGATATTTCATTGGCTGCAAAATCCTTTTATAGAATTCAGCACACTTTTATGATAAAAGCCCTGAAGAAACTAGGAATAGAAAGGTCATACCACAATATGACAGAGAATATATGTGACAAAGAAATAGCTGATATGGAGAAAAATAAATAATTTTTACTATAATGAAAAATGAGGCAAGTATGTTCATTCTCACCAATCTTATTAAATATAGTGCTGGAAATATCACCAGAATAACAGAGCAAGAAGAAGGAATAAAAGAAACAAAAAAAGTGAAAGGAAAAAGTAATATTGTAGATGACATGATACTATATATAAAAGACTAGAAAATTCATCAGAACCCTCTTAAATATGATAAACCCCTTCAATAACTTAGCAGGATACAAAATCCGCATACAGAATTTAGTTGACTTTGTAAAAAGCAATAATAACTAATTGAGGACTTCAGGAATAATTACATTGATAATGGTCTCTAAACAAATTAATGGCTTAAATTAACCATCTTTTTAAAACAATTATTTACTCAAGTTGAATAAGACCATGAAGGTTAGTTTTTGTCAACTATTTATAAACTAGAGTCATTTGGAAAGAAAGAACCTCAATGAGAGATGGAGATTGCCTCTATCAGTTTGGTCTATAGGCAAATCTGTGCTGTTATTTTCCTGACTAGTTATTGATATGAGTGGGCTCAGCCCACTACTGGTGGTGGTGGTAGTCCTAGGCTGATGGTCCTGTGCTGGATGCCTGTTTGGTACCAGTTTTCTCTGGAAAGCAGAAATAGGGGCTAGAGTTGGTGGATTTTGGGGCATAACTTAGTTTGCAAGGGCTAAAATGATGTCTACTTTCTGTCATATTTACCTTTTAAAACTCTTCACTATTCTGGGTCCAGAAACCACTGACTTTTGGCAATTAACACCTGCTGTTTTATGGGGAGGAGGGATACATTTTAAAAAAGTGATTACTCTGACTCTTTATTCAGAGTTCATTAACTCCTTGCTAGCCAGAAAAAGTCTCAGAAAAAAAATATATACTCTGAACAGGGACTCGAGTATTTATTGCTGAAAGAAAGAAAAAGGGCATCCTTTCCTATTATAGTTCTTAATTCTTATACTTTCTCAGGATCAATGTTCACATGGTTTTCCAAGCATCTTTACATTCTAAAATTTCAATAAGGAGCCACAACAGAAATGTTTACAAGTTTCCATTAAGACTAGTACCTAACCAAACATTCATTATCTGCCTTCTAGATCCACAGGTTCATTATAAGTTTAGAGCAATAATTTTTATGTTACTAGTCAGCACAGTTTTGTCAAAAGGCAAATAATTTGCCTTGTGTCTCATTAGTTTTGAAGTTTTGTATAGTCACTATTTCATTTTCTGTCCCTATACTTACAATATATCATCCATTTCCAATTTATGAACTCTATTCATCAGATAATGCTTTCACAGCTAACCTCGAAGGAATGTTTCCCAGACCATCCAGACCATAAATTTGTTCCAAGCCTGTTTTCTTATCCTAGTGCAGGTTTACAGAACTCTACTCACAGCATTTATACTATAGCAGGATTAAAATTATTTGTGTAAATTTAGGAATTTTATAGAACCATTGTTAGGAATGGTGAAGTCATCAATTTGTCTACATAGCATTACCACAAGAGAGTATGTTTTTGTTGATGTGTATATAATAATCATCATACTACTTAATAATGACAGAACAGGCATACCAACAACAGGAAGCAAACCTGTGATGAGATATACGAAGGTCCTGAAATTCAGTATTAATCCATTGCAGTCATGCAAACCAATGGGCCATCTACAGAAAGCCACGTGTTAGGTTTTGACTCCTAGATGGCTTCTGACAGTATTGGATTGTACAAAAAATCAGGATGAACAAACTAAGTCTATCAAGCCAGTAAGCTACTTTAATCCATGTATCTACTTTATTTACTTATATTGGCTTCTTCCTCAACTTCTCTTGATGATGGACATTGCATGGAAGAATGAGCCAAACAATGCTTTATTCCCAAAGTTGCTCTTGGTATGGTATTTATCATAGCAATAGAAAGAAAAATAGGACAGATCAGAAGTATATAATAGTGTTAAAATGGATTTGTGATCAAAAGCATTCCATAGAATCAATAAAATACTCATCAAAATTAGAATGATTTCATGGAAATAGAAAAAAAAACTTTTAAAAATTTACATAAAACACAAAAACAAATTCAGAGTAGAAAGAACAATGTCAGAGATATAACAAAAGCTTACTTCAAATCATTTCTCAGACCGATGGTAATTAAACCATCAAGACAGAGTCACAAAACCAGGCATGTACACCAGTGAACAGAATTAAAAAAAAAATCTAAGAATAAGTCAACAAAGCTGAAGTAATTTGAGTCTTGACAAAGGCATCAAAAACATGCACAAGGTGATAATCCCTCTTTAAGAAGTAGTGCCAGAAAACTAAATATCCACATGCACAAAACTGAAGTATCGATCTTGCTCACAAACTCTGTGCAATAATTAGTTTCAAACTGATCAAATAACTTAATGTAAGACTTAAATCTTTAAAACTAGTAGAGGAAAGGGAACATAACTCAATACAAGAGAAATTCCTCTCTAACTACAATAGTTCAGGGAATTAAAGTAAGAATTCACAAATGGGATTAAATAAAATAAAAGAAATCATACAGCAAAACAATCCATTTCTAGAGACAAGAGACAGCCTACATTTAACAGGGTATTAAAATGCAGAAAATGTAAAAAATTAAAAACATTAAATGACAAGTGAACAAATAATCTGGTCACTTAATGGGCAAATAAACTTAACAGACTCTTCAATGAAGACATATAATTGGCCAATGCGGGAAGGTTGTCCAGCAGTGTTAGCTATAAATAAATGAATGAATATCAAAACTCTGGTCAATGGGACTGGATAGATAGCTCAGCAGCTAAGAACACTAGCTGTTCTTCTAGAGGACACAATTCAATTCCCAGCATCCGCGTGACACAACCATTCATAACTCTAATTACCAGGAATCTTATGCCCTCTTTTTACCTCTTTGGGAACCAGACATACATGAGGTATGTTGTGCAGGGATAGTCATACAGGAAAAACTTGCATCCATAAATAAATAAATAAATAAATAAACAAACATACATGCATACATACATACATACATACATACACAAACTTATGTTGATATTTCATTTTAACCCAGGTGGGATTCCAAGGTTAAAAAATAAACAGCAACATGGGTTGCTGCTGGCACAGGAGTGAACATATGCTAGCTAGAGGCTATAGGATTCAGTATCCATATTCCTTACACAATTAAGTCAACACTCTAATATGATCTAGAAATACTACTTCTATGAACATTTTCAAAAGAATTAGTTCTTTCATTAGCACAATATCTGTATGTCTATGTGTATCTCAGTTCTATATACAGGCAAAGCCATAGAATCAGCCTAGGTGTTCACCAGTGAATAAATGTAGAAAGGAAATATGGAATATATATAACTGAGATTATTCAGCCATAAAGGAGATGAAATCATGTCTTTGTACAAATAAATGAAACTGTAGATCATCATTTAAAACATCATAATCAGACTTATGAACATAAATAACACTTATTCTTATCTGAAATTAGAGAGTTTATATGGAAGGGGTGAGGACATGAAGACAAAGTGGGACTCTTTGGAACATGGAAGTAGAAATACAGGATATAGAGAGAGGGATGAGAGAGGGAAACAGAGGGAGTTAATATAATCAAATCATGTTATAGGAGTGTATCAAAGTATTGGTCCTGGCTTGTCTTATGTCAACTTGACACACAAACTGGAGTTATCTGAAAAGAAGGAACCTCAATTGAGAGAATTCCTTTATAAGATGTGGCTGTAAGACATTTTCTTAATTAGTAATTGATGGGGGAAGAGCCAAGCCCATTGTGCATGGTTCCATTCTTGGTCTGGTAGTTCTAGGTTCTACAAGAAAGTAGGCTGGGCAAGACCTAGGGAGCATGCCAATAAGGAGTACCCTTCCATGGTTTCTTCTTCAGCTTCTGAGTCCAGGGTCTTGCCCTGTTTGAGTTTCTGTTCTGTCTTCCTTCAATGAAATGTAAGCTGAATAAATCCTTTCCTCCTTGACCTGTATTTTAGTTATGGTGTTTCATCATAGCAATAGAAACACCAAAAAAGTATCACAATTATATATATTGCTGACACATAGTAATGCAAAAGGAAAAAGTTACTGTCACATACAAAATTATCAATGAAGCTTGAGAACATTGTGCCATTCAGAATAATCTGGCAACAAAAAAGATAATTCCTATATAATTTTACTTATACAAGGTATATAACATACTCAAACACTTAGAAAGAAAAGGTGGCAAGTAGATTGCTTATTGGTAAGGGGATCTATGAAAAAAAAATTAGTGTTTCATTTGTAGAGAGTTTCAGTTTTAAGATAAAAATTTTACTGTTAATATATGCAAGACTATTGAACTTTATACTTAAAATGGTTGAGAATGTAAGTTTAATGTTTTATGTTTCTAGTAAATGATAATATCAATGCTATGATTCTACTTGAAAGAAAAAAATTGGAAAGGATTACATAATTAGATCATTGTAAGTAATTTTCAATGCATACTTTCAAAGTATATTTCCAAATTTTCCTAGTGCCCACCTTCTTATTGAAGAATGTTCCATTTCTTGGTATTAAAGATCTTTTACCATATATGAGCTTTGAAGATTATTTTCTTGTGTTGCCAGGTATGGCATGCTCGTAAAGCCATTTTAAACTACTCAATTGTAACACCCTTGAATTTATTTAGAAGATATTACTGCAGAAACAAAAACATCAAAGAAACTAAATTCTATCTGTTTAACGTATTGGTAATTAGAATTTTATTATTTTCTGTCTGCAAAACATAAAAGAAGATTTGATCATATATGTATCATGTAAAAAAATGCCAACTTTATTTACTACCTGGCTCCTGAGTTCTGTGCCACTGAAAGTAAAACGATCACTATTATATATGAGATGAAATGGGACTTCAGGTTAGATGATCATGACAAATAGTATTTTATTCATCATTTGTCAAGAGAATGTCTACCATGCTGGCCAACAAACTCAGTAGTTATATAAATTTGCATGAGTCAGTTCTTCTGGGTCTTAGATTCTTTTTAGCTGTAAACTTATAGCTAATTTGCTTCTCATGAATAATGAATGATACTGTATATATGAAAATTCCTAATCATAGCTTACTCAGTAAGAAGTTAAAGTCTTTTACAAAACATATGTCTGATAAGCAGCTAATAGCTTGGCATTTATAAAGTTTTGTCATGAAGCTCAATAACAGGAACAAATAATATGATGGGAAAATAAAAATAAATCCACCTTCAATAGACTTTTCTCCTCAAGAGTTGTAATAGCAGTCAACAGGTAAGTGTATGCAAAGATTCTCACCACTCATTATTAAAGACAATAGAAATCAAAATTATTTTGAGAAACCATATGTCACGTATTAGAATGGCTACATGGTTAAGATATGAAAACTACTGTAAATGGTTTATATATTGAAAACTTCCTTCTTATCTCATAGAGACTCTCTGAGATGACTTAATTTTTAGAATGCTCACCTCAGAAGATGCTTAATTCACTGATGAGTTTATGGATGAACTAACTATTGAGATCTAGTCAGAGAAAGTAGGTACCTCTAAGCCATGTTGCTCTACTTCCCTTGTTTTGTCTTTCTCTGCTTTTTGGCTACTTTGGGTGAGCAGCTCAGTGCTACTGTGAGCTTTGTGTCATGGTGTTCTGTCTCACTGCTAGCAAGAGAGAAACAGCAGGGGCAAGGCCCTGATACTTCTGAAACCCTCAGCCAAAGTAATTCTGCTTTCTTTTAGTTTGATTTTTCTTAGGTTATTTTGACACTGTGATATAAAACTAACACGGGTAGTTAGGCTAGCTATTATCAAGATGCCAAAAGCTAACAAATATTAGTGTGGATTGAGAGAAAAGTAAACTGTCGCTTATTACTGTAGAAATGTAAATGGGTGTAAGTGGTATAGAAGGTAGTAGGAGACTTATCAAGGAGTAAATGAAATGGTCTCATGACCAGTCAATTGCATTTTTGCATATTTCCCTAATAGAAAGAAGATCAGCGCTTCTCAGAGAGTTGTGTACCCTGTGTTCAATGCAGCACTGTTGACTATACAAGAGATGGAAACAATATAACTCCTTAAAGAAACTTTCACATATATACAGTGGAGTGATATTCTTCTCTAATGAAGAATAAGATCTTACAATTTTTCTGAGACCCATATGGTCTTAGGATACATTACAGCAGGTGAAATAAAACTACCACAAAGAGTAAGGCACTGCATTCATCTCAGTATATATGGAACTTAAGACAAAATTCAAATGTACAGAGATAAAGAAAGAAACAATAAGTGGGAGAGGGTAGGGTGACAGTCATGGGGAAGGGGGAGGCAAAAGGGGTTTGTTCTTGTTTTTGTTTGTTTGTTTGTTTTGGAGGGGAACCGGGGAAAGGGAAAATGTACATGTAAATAAAGAAAATACCTAATTTAAAAAAAAAAAAGAAAGAAAGAAACAAGAATTGAGAAGAGGGTAGGTGGGAGAAAATGAGGAAATGTGGGTCAGGGGTCACAAAGAAGTAGATATAAGAAACAAGTTGAGGTAATAAATTTGTGCATGCTGTATATATGATTAATGGACATTTCAGACACAGGAAAACAGTAGGAGATCTGCCTCTCATGAAGAACTATTTATTGTGGTAGATTTAGGAGAGGGAAAATCATAGTCTTCAGTTGTGAACCTACTAGTGATGACACTCCACTGTCACACAGGTTGCCATGAATAAGCTAAATGGGTATAAAATAAGACCAAAACTCATGGTTCTGAAAAAAGAGATTTATAAAGATAGTGGGGGAGTTTATAGGAATAGGAGAGAGATAGGAGAAGGTGTGTGTGTGTGTGTGTGTGTGTGTGTGTGTGTGTGTGTGAAAGAGAGAGGGAGAGAAATCAATGTTCTTTGTATACATATATACAATTGTCAAATAAAATTAATATAAAAGGAAAAACTTAAGATGATGCCTCTTAAGCACCCTTAGTATAGTAATCATATCACAATCTATATGTCTCTTGGCATCATATCATCATAACCCTAGTTATATACAATAGAATTTGTTTTAAAAATAAGAGGTTAATGTTGAATCTGAAAAGTATGTTATTTTATTTATTTGTGAATACTGTTAAGAATCTAACAACCTAGGGTGAGTTATATATACTCAGGGACATTCTATTTTATAAGATGGAGATTATAATCCCCTTAGAAATAAAAAAAATATGAAAACCATGTGAACTTACTGATTCTGGCTTTACATTAAAATGAAAACCTTCTCACTGATGCATTTTGTCCATCCATTCAAAAATTATCTAGATAGCATGTTGTGTTCTAAGTACTGGTGATGCTTCATGTTTTTACAATACACTTTGTAAGAGTGAGACACTAACAGGAATGTAGGAAATAATTTTAAGATATGATCCTTGATATGAAGGAAACAAACTGACATCATGGAATGATGCAGGGTAGGAAGGAATCTAATTTAATTAGAGAGGGCAGTTTGAGACGCTCTTACTGAGATGGTAACATATGCACAGAGATCTGTATGACACGGAGCCAGGTGTGTGAGGATCCAGTAAGACAGTTCTTGGCAGAATGAACCACAGATTAAATGCTTTGAAATACTTTATATGCTGAACAGATAATAGTATAGCCTGATTAGTGTGTGAGAAGGTGGGGTGTGGGAAGGGCATTTAGCAATGCTTTGGTGGTGAGTTATATTAACTTAGAAGTAAAATTGCTTTGCAGATGATACAGCCTTGGAGATTTGTGGCTTGCATGCAATCATTTAGATATTTGGAATCCAGTCAGCCAATGCATAGTATTGTATAACCATAAGGGAACTTGAGTCTCATAAAGAATGTGCTTAATGTTCAGCAAAGTTTACAAGAACTTGTAATTTGTTGGAGATATGTAATTTAGTTGAATGGTTTCACCCTGTATTGTTAGATCATTTGTGATTATTGAAATTTTTGAATTTTCAGAAGTGGTTAAGATTTTGGTAACAAGAGAACTACAAACCATATGGTTATTGATTTACTTGGTTCCAAGCCACATATGTAAGCAAATTGGTCTCATAATGTCATCAATTTAAGTGGAAATGCTAAAATCTCCAATTTCTGTATTTTTGTTATAATTATTGGTTGTAATAAATTTGTTTTTATAGGTTCTCAGTTAAGTTGAATAGAATATGTAGTTGGATAGTGTTCTGTTTTATATTATTGTTTAATTATCTTTGGATCCAATATTGTACTGACATTTTTTTTTTCATAATAGAAACTCATTGGAAAACTCAGTTCTTCTCCAGTTGATCCTAATTTTCTACCTGTCTCTGGAGAATTTGGAAATGAGGGCAGGCATCTTTCCATGACCTGCCTGTAGTCTATTTATTTTACAAAGCTAGCAAGCTTTGCAGATGTCATTTGTGTGCCTGCTGTCCTGGGTACATGGGGAACAGACAGACAGGGATGGGAACCCAGGTGGGTAACTTGATTCTTCTATTTGCACTGGAGCTAATCTTTCAACTCTGGAGTTCATTCCTTCCTTCATTGCTCCAAGGTCCCTTAGAAAGTATAAAAGGCTTCAATGTGGAAGTCAGAAACACCTATTTTTATAGTGTGATCCTAGGTTATTAGTCTGCATTGAATCCAGGGTACGAGGGGCCAAAGAAGGCCATTGAGTATCTGTTCCACATTCCTAGGTTATGCCTAGGGAGGCAGGAGCTGCCTCTGCATTTGAGATATGACAAAATGCAAAGAGCACAACTCTGTGTTGGAGTCATTTGGATTCTCTGTCACCTAGGGTGAGTTATATATACTCAGACATTCTGTTTCATAAAATGGAGATTATAATCCCCTTTTAAAGACGTGTTATCATTACTTGATATTATATTTACAAAATATGTGCCATAGTACTTAGGATAAAATCCACTTTATTGATATTGTTTGAAGTGTATCTATCTATTAGAATGGTTCTGTTACAAGAGCACAATGTCTTCCTCCATACTTCCCTGTTACAGTTTTCTTCATCATCCATGACCATTCCAAGTCATGCTGGATCAGGTTAGACTAGACTTTCCAGTGGAAATGTTGCTTCTCCCAAATACATTGGCTACATTTACCAACCTACTTCTTTCTTACACTTATATGAGTACATGTGTGTGTGTATAATTATTATATATATATTATATGTAATATAGTCATACTTTATCTATGTATGGCTCACAAATGGACAGGTTTGTGTGCATAGATTCATATTGATGTCTAAAAATTTATCAGAAAAAATGAACAGTGTAACTGGAGCTGCTCACCTCATTAACAGAACAACTATGCTTTCCCTCCACCCCTAGGGGAGGTGGTGGTGGTGGAGATGGTGTTTCTTGTAAGTCAAGGACTATGCTAGGTACTAGCAATATTTTTTAAATCTGCCCTTTAGGCTGCTTTGTTTCTAATACAATAGACTATTAATATATTTTGCTTTTATTGTTTCTTAAACATGTTTGAAACAAGGAAATAAAAATGTGTTTTGGTGTTTAAAATATAGGTTTTTAGTGGAAGTAATTTCTAATAGTAATATCCTAATATCAAACTATGAATCAATATATCCCTGGCATGATATCAACCTTAAGGAATGTCAAGTAAAGCAGTTTTCAGGATAGGGCTTTATACCTTGCCAAATGCTTCTTGTGAGATCACAGGTTCAACAGACTGCTATGTCTATAGAAGAAAAGTGCTTCTAGCCAATGATTTGTTACATTTAAAAATAGTGTTTCCCTTGAGGCAAATCAGTGAATTATCTATCATCTTTATATATGAGAAAAATCAATGGAAAGTTAGGAGTAAACAGAGCTGCATCCTAACTGGGACCAGGCTTTTGAATGTAATGGGGGCTGGAGAGATCATCAGTGGGTCAGACCATTGGCTGTCCTTCCAAACGACCAGTTGGTTAGATTCCCAGCATCCACATGGTAATTCACAACCATCTGTAACTCCAGTTACAAGGGATCTGACTCCCTCTTCTGGCCTCCAGGGCACTTCAGGCCCATGGTACATAGAAATACATGCAGGCAAAACACTCATACTCATATAGTAATAAAAATAAAATAAGAATAGGATGTATTTACTCAGACCATTATAATACAAACTTTATAAAATTAATCATTTGTGCTGAATACAAACTACCGAATATATCACATGCATACTTTGCAAAGTATGTGATATATGTGCACTAAATTAACATTATATGAACAATACTGTATTTTTTCCCAAGCAGAGACAGAATGTTCAGTTTGTAAAATGACTATTCTAAACAACTCTAATAGAGTCCCGCTGGATGTGTTTATGAAGCTGATTGTATAAAGCTGTACAACGTTATTGATCCATACCTTTTTCAAATATAACAGAGGACATGGAATTCCTTTCCCTTCCAACTCCTAGTTAAGTTTCCTGGGCTCCTCTCCATAAAGCCTTCCTGATTCTCGGGTTAAACACCTCTGCATGATGAGGCCACGGTTCTGCTCAAATCCTTACTCTAACAGGACTGCAGGGTTTGACTTGCTTGCTCTTGTTCACTCGGAGTCTACATGTCAGTAAGTTCTTAAGTATATTTTTTGAATGGACATGCCTAGATCAGATGATAGCAAGATACAACAAAAACTAAGTATGAAAACTAAATATACGCAGCTCAATATAATGAATGATAGAGTCATTAACCTATCCAGCCCTCCAACTAACTGTATGTGCCATATGAGTGACTTGGAAGTGCCTACAGAATACCCAGGCTGATGTTAGACTAGTTGTCTTTCATATTTTCAGACTCTTGCAATTCACAAATTGTTTTCACCGTGATCCACCACAGTCAGAAGACAGAAGACTCATTGGGCTCCCTCACCAGCTTCCCCCAACTACATTCCCTCTCCTCTTTTGGAAGACAGGATGTACTTCCAAGCTACCTTTCTTCCACATTCTCTTTCAAACTTCTGGCTATCTCTATTCTAATATGATGAAGAAAGCCCTGGACATAAAAATTAAGAGACATGACCTTTATTGTTAGCATGGAAGTTAGCTACACAGATCTTTGGAAATTAGTTTAAACATATCTTTTGTCATCCTTTAAGCACCAGGGGGAAACAAAGCTAATTATTTCCAACATGGATGATGATCAGAATTACATACATATTAGGTGATCCACCTGCATTGAGGAAGTGCTTTGGTACTTAGGGATGCTGAAAGACGTGCTTTACTCCTCTGAGATAAGCTTAGGCTATATTAAGCTAAATTAACCACTGTAATGAGCTAACAAATGAGGAGATCAAGACATAAAATGATGCTCCGGTAACCTTTTCATATCATTGAACTGTAAGATAGTTACCTAATTGAAATGGGGAACAGAATAGGTTTTATTTGTATTGCTTAATGTGGAAATCATCTGAAGTTTATTATCTGTAGGGTAAGAGTTCGGAGAAAATTATTTCTCAGCATTAAATATTTTTGAGCCACTTTAAAAGGTTATATTGGAACCTAAAGTCAGGTGTTTCTTTTTATCCCGCCCCCACCACCACCACACAACACAACACAACATATATTTGACTTGCTATGAACTAAGGAGGAAGAATCTTTAAAAGCAGCACTCCCATTTTGGGAGAATAATGACACGTCAGTTCCTGACACATTCATCTATTTAGCAATCCGGAGGTTATTGAGGTTTGAACTTGAATAATTCATGAAAGGTAGGAAGAAGTCTTAAAACTCTTACTGAAAATGCACCTTGTTTAAAAAAAAAAAAGAGGATTGGTAATAAGGGATAAAGAGGCAAAATATCTTGACTAGTAAATTGAAATGTATGGGTCTGTAGCCATTTCTTTTCATTGTGGCTGGAGGTCCAGGTGTACTATTCTTAACTGATCCACCAATACTTTCCTCTTCTTTTTGAGTCTAGCTTGCTCTTTGCTGTCTCCTTTCTGTCTGCCTCCTCCCGCGCTCCCCCTCCCCATCTTGGTTTCTCTGAGCTCCAGTGTCTTAGATGGTTTCTTCCTATGTATCTAAGATAAGGGAAGTGGGGTGGGGGAAGGCGGGAAGGTAGTGGAGTAAATTATCCAGAGAGTGATGGTTGTCAAGTATCCCAAGCAGCTTCACTAGGAGAAAGGGAGGGACTTGAGGGAAAGGGGAGGGTTAATCACTTGGCTGTTAAAATGCTGCAGAAGGGAGCACAAAGCTCCGCCCACGTAATAAGCGCCTGTAGACAACCAGGCAGGAGAGAAAAGTTTGGGAACAAGCTTTTTTTTTTTTTTTTTTTTTTTTTTTCTCTCCCTTTTTCTCGCAATGTAGAACTTTTGGTAAACACATAGAAGCTTCCTCCCACCCCGATTTTATAATACACTTTCTTGTTCAAACACTCGGTCGTTTGCTCACTCGTGTATGAGGTAGACCACACGTATGGCTGCGCAAGTAAAAGGGGGAAACTGAACGTTTTCCAAGTCAAGCGTCCAAATCTGCAGCCTCTTTATGTACCTGGCCAGCTTTTCCTTATCCAGCTGTTAGTCATTTGTAAGCAGCCGCCCTTGTAATCGCAAGTGAATTCAACTGTGATGTATGCAGCACCGCGTGCACCGTTGCTTTCCTTCACATCCTTCTAGTCATTGAGGCTCCCGGGAATCATGCTCATAATAAATAGCTTTTTATTACCCAAAGCCGCTGTTCTGGCAGCCGAACGACAGTCCTTTGATAGATGGGCCGGGTAGTTTTTTTGTGTTGTGCTTACTCAGAGTTGTTAGCAGCAAAGAGAAGGCAGCAAAAGGGGGGTACTTTGGAAAAGGAAATCTTATGAGTAGAGCGGAGCAGCAGATCAGAATTCAGAAACAAGAGCGAGAGCTGAAGTGTGATTCTCGGGCGCTTGGTCTAACACTCATCTCCAGGATAGAGCACTGCTGGGCACTCACGTCAGTCAGCCCAGCTGCCCTTCTCGGAATCCGCTAAGAGATGATGCAGCCTCGGAGCCCAGCAAGCCACCAGGAAGTTTTGCCGGATCTGATTCCTAGGGGATTTTCCCGTGCCTAGGAGAATCCTGCTTGCATTGAGCTGTATGAAGGAGGGCTCGAGTTTCCCATGAGGGGCCCCCCTTGGAAAAAGCCTTCTGTGCAGAATCCAGGCTCTGCTTCTCTCAGTGTGCCATTTACCTAAAGGTTTTTCCTCACCTTTGCTGATTTGCTGGGTCCTGTGTAGGGATCCAGGATGGATTGCCTGTGCATTGTCACCACAAAGGTAGGCTAGGAAACACAGCTGTTTCGTGCAGTATTTTTTTTTTTTATCTATTATTATTCCGGTCCTGTAATTAAATAGCTCTGCTAGATGCTGCCAGTCCATAAGATAAAATGATTAGTGTAATTTACTTTGCTGGGCATGTTGTTCCCTAAGAGGGTGTGAGGGTCTTTCTTGTCTTTCTGTCATTTCAACTTCTTAAAGTGACATTGTGTGTTTGTGCAAATGACAAGAGAATGCGTCTGTTGGTGTTTGTTTGTTTTTTTTCTTTGCCTTTTCATCTATTTATAGCTGGTAATTGAAACATCTCTCATAGTAGTGTAGCCCACACATCGTTTTACCATACCATATCTGGGTCTTTCTGAGTGGGCTAATTAGTTTTTCATTTAAAAACCATGTCTCCTATGCTTGAAGAAGCCAATCAGCTTTACTGTGGCTTGACATATTGTTCCTGATTGGAGAATTCTGATATTTTGCATTTTGATGATTTCTTTTAAAGAAAAAAAAAAGTAGGCCTGAGATAAAAAGAAACAAGTACAATATTTAATCTTTGATGGAGTCTGTTTTGACTATAATCAAATAAATAATTTGTAGAATAAGATACAGAAATAAAAGTGGAACAAAATAACCCTTTTCGCAGAGTTATTTACAGAAAATTAAAACTTCCAAATTGATTTTATTCTGTCATCAATTCTAAATAGCATATTAAAAGCACTTACATTCCATAATCACTAGTTATTTGGAAAAAGTTATTTTTATTTATAAAACACTAATTAAAAGACACTCATTAGCTTGATTTTTATTATGCATGAGGGCACACCACAAGTTAATACTAGCCATTTCTTTTAGTATATCACATTGATTAGACACCATTAATATGCAAAAATCAATAATGTAGTATGAAAAAATCAGTAAGTGTAGATCTCTCACGCTAGTCCGCTAGTCCTAGTTAATTTTGAAGCCACTGATGAAGTTTCACTATGTGTCATATTAAATATTTTTCCCTTTACGAACAGAATGCAGAAATTCTTAGTCATCTTCCCTAAAAGTAATATCTCATGGAAAATTAGGTTGATAGTAGTAAATTTAATATTTGAAAGTATCTAGTTGGAGTATTTGACAGACTTCCAGGTCATGTGAAGATTTATTTTACTTAAATTGCACAGTGTTTAATTTTGTTTTTACTGTAAAGTCAGATAAAAACAAATAAACAAACAAACAATTGCAAGCAAACTAAAATGAATGAGAGAACCAGAAAATGGATGTCCTTATAAAATCTAGGGAGGAGACGAACATGTGTATTTAAGTGTGTTTATCCTAAGGTATGGAACTCGGAGTTATTTTTCATAAAAGAATACTATTAAATATCACCAACGTGTGTTTTATACGTATTCGTTATCAAGTCATAATGATTTCAGATGCTGTTAAACACAATATATACCCATTGGAAGACTTAGGAAACATGTCAATTACAAGTCAAAACTGGACATCTTTTGCAGTAGAAGAGGTAGTTCAACACTGAGATTCAATTTAGATAACAAAACATAAAAGAAAATATGTTACCTATATTTAGTTACCAAAGTATTGATGGCCATAGGTACTGGGACATAACTAAGATCTTAATTTGTCTTAAAAGTAGTAAAAGTCATAAGTATCAGTATTACCATATTTTGTACATTGTACATTATGTTATTCAACAGGATAAGTACTTGAGAAATTTCATTAATTTTATGAGGTATATTTAATTTTGTTATCCAGTTCATTCTTGAGTGTCATTTCCATTATCTTTAAAGGACAAACATATTTTTAAAAAGTTGTACTACACTGTTAACTTGGTAAATTGGCATAAAACATTATGGGTAAGACTGCCTGGTAGACCTTAGACTACAAATCTGACCCATTTAACCGTCAACCACCTAAATTTTAATACTTCTCCCAAGTGCCCATATATTCTGGATGCCCTTGTTCTAAGTGACCAGGCACCAGGGATGCTCTTGCTCTGAGTAGTCAGGCACCAGGGATGGATGCCTTTGCTCTGCTCTTCCTAAGATCCCTCTTCAGAAAATATGCTAACAAGTTAGAAGTTTTAAATATGTCTCAGTTCAACCGAACCTCTTTTTTCTTCATCAAGTCTACCTGCTAATGCACTTCCTTGTGCAGAAAGTCCCTGTCAGGCTGGAACTCTCACCTCTCCTGATCCTTCTAGACTCCCATGGAATACCTCACCACTCAGGTATACACACTCTTTCACTGGCTCTATATTAGCACCTTGGTTCATTCTCATCCTCCTGTCTTGGCCCAGATGGCTCTATGAGATGCTTAGATTCTGGGGGGAATAATTCACTCATATCTTTGCATTTTTAAGGATAAGCTTTAGAGTAGAATGAATGAGAAGAAAAAAATTGTAGAACATCTCTTGAGAAAATAACCCTACAATGCATCTTGCGCCACATAACTGATTGTTTAGCATTTGAAGGTTCTACTATGTTTGGACTGATTTACAGACCCTCCCATACTTGAAGCCTGTTCTTCTAGGCCAGTAGGTCAACCATGCCCCTCAAAACAGATATTTTGGACACAAGAATCCCAAGGTGTTTTCAGATACTGAGAGAGCCAACTTTCATTGAAGGATCAAGTTATTATTTTGATCATCTCTGACCATTTCAAATTATATTCTTTTGTCACAGCTAACTCTACCAGGAAAGGCAATCTGAATAGCAGAATAAGAATAGCAGAGCTCTAGATTTGGATCTGAATGTTCATTCTGGACCTAGCTTTAAATTTTGAGTAGATCATTAAAGAACTCTCTATTAGACTCTATTTATCATTCTTTTAAAAAGGAGATTTAAGAGATGATATCATGAAGTTTTGAAAATTCCTAAGGTTAAAAAGGATTTTAGTAAAGTTAATTTATTCAACAACTTACGGTGGTGCTAACAAGTCCTTCTATTTCAAGATAACCAGTGAGGAAAATGAGATTGTCTCAACATTATTAGATGAAATGTAGTAACAAATGTAATATGTTTTATATACTGGGATTTCATAAATATGCTTTGAATAATTTAAATATAATACTATCAATAACCAATATATCAGGATGTTATGTTAGATTTTATTGAGACAAAAACATGCTATTTGATGATTGGCCAAAGGGACAGTATCTCTAAGAAACAGGCAGAATATTCTGCACTGAAGTTAATGAAATAAAGTAGTCCATACAAGTCTTGTTTTACACTGTGAATGAATTACCAATTACCATACGTGGGAACATGTTGAATTTTAAATAATAGAAGAAAAGTGAAACTTTGAGAAATCTAAGTAAATCTGTTCTTTGTGACATTGGGAACCCAGAGAGATATCATGTAGAAAGAAGGCAGTAAATATATTTTATTTTGTCTCTGGGGTTCTTCATTCTCTATTTCTGGCTAGTATTATTGTAAAATGTTTTATCTCTGCAAATGACAATATTCAAGCTGTTGAAGCATTTTAAAGGCAGTTGTGGGTGGATTATGCCTTCTTCTTATCCCTGGTGTCCATTAACCGTAGACACTAAAACAAATTTAAATAATAATCTACAAATAAAACTGTAATATGCTATGTTAAATTTCTGCTGTGATTTATTCATAAAGGTGTGATGAAGCCATTAATTTTTAATGCATTTAACAGGTTAATGGGCATATGAAATTCAAATAACTGAATGGAAAGTGGAACTGGGCAGCATAAAAGAAGGTTTTATTGATGTTGTTAAGACTACATCTGCTCTGTAATATGTCCCTCTCTACCTCTGTCATCTTACAGTCTCTTCCAAGAATTAAAGTGACTAATAAATTCACTTCTAAGAAGAAATAAATGTTGTTGCTGGACATTTAAACTAAATTATCAAGGGTAGCATGTTACTATTTATTATGGCTCTACTAAGAAAATGTAGCATGACATTCTTTTGGAAATGAGCTCATAGTCAAAAATTTTGCAACTGTGGTTAGGCAGGAAGCTAAAATAATTACTTTATATTTTACCACAGCTTTATGTAGCAAAAACGAAACAAATCACCAAGGCAACAAATGGTTTTCTAAGTGTCCCTGTGTTCGTAGACCAAGCTATTTCTTCATGCAGATGTATGATTGCATCTGCTCTCCTGGCAGTACATCCACCCATTCATTTTTTTCCCTTCTCAAGTATTCATTGAATATCTACTGTGCAGTTGTATACTCCAAGGTGTGGGGATAAAATGAACAATCTCTTCTCACATCGCTTAGTATAATGGGAAAACTGTTAGTTTGGAAGTAAAGTGATATGGAGTGGGTGGGTAAGTGTGAGTTGTTGTGGAAATGGGTGTGAGGACACTCGACCAAGCTGATGGATTGTCTGCTACATGGGTAGGGATAGATATCAGGAAGGCTTTGAAGGAAGATTCTACTGTACTCGTTAGTAGAGTGCAGGACACAGTGTAGGTCAGTATGGCAGGGAAGTAAGATATAAGCTATAGAAAATGCAGAGTCAGAAAGGACTTCAGTCACAAATACTGTAAGTTGAGATATATATTATTTTTGAAAAGATAGGAACCATCAATCATTATTTTCAGTAGTTCCAAATCTTGAAATTTTCAAACTTCTCTCACATTTCCTTCCTCTGGCCTGAGTTTTTCCCAGTTTTCTGCCACATCTGCCTTTACCAATCCTTATGCCTCTTTGACTAGCATAATGGTCATCACTTTGACTAACTGAACAATCTTCCCTGAACTGTACTTCTCTCATTCTTAGAACTTGAGCACCTACCATTGAAGTTTGTTTTGAGGATGCTGAGAGTTAAATAAATGGATTAACCTTTAGCAGCAGCACATGATGCTTTGGAATACTCACACCATGAGCATACTAGCTTAATTTTCCTTTCAGTGTAGTAAGCCATCTAACACCATGCCAACAGCATCACTCTGAAGAAGCCTGTATGGTATTACTCTATGACAGTCAAGCAGTTGTTCTTGTTCTAATCATACTGCTATTTTTTTTTTTTTGACTTAGAACATGATTTTCTTTTTCTCTTTTCTCTCACTTTCCCCCATGTTTTATTTTCTAATGATTTTCAAAGTGCTTGGATAGGAGAGTATTTTTAAATCTATGCTACCTTTCCTAACCTTCATTAAACTAATGGACACAAAGCAAGGATAGCACTCAGGTTCCTGTTGTGGGAATATCTGCTTATTCTGTCCAGATAACAGTTAATCTATTTAAATTTGATTTAATTTTCAGGTGTCACACCTTTTCTAAAAAGTATGTATTTTCAGTGTACAGTCATTTTTTATTTTTACCTGTCATAATTAATAATTATGGACTTATTTGTATGACTATTCTTTCTATCTCTCTCTTCCTCTTGGCATACCCTATATGAAGCGAGGGATACTATCCTCTTCCCTTAACTTTGTATATGCAGTGTCTGGGACTTGAGAGGACCTGGGTGTTTTACTAAAACTCATTTATTACTCTCATCTAATCAGGCAAGAAGTTTCACATCTCCAAATTGGGGTCAGTTTACACAAGTAAGAAATTGTGATAGTAGAGAGTCGAACTAAGCTCTTTAATACCTGCCAGTCTACTCTCTTTCTTATCTCTAGATTCAACCACATCAATGTCGTTCAGTTAAAACATATCCTCGATGCCATTTGTTGAATTATATTCATTTTCAACATTGATATTCAATAACTTTTAATATTGATCCAAGTGATCCTTAATTTAAACCTATTTCCAATTAGTCTATTTGTATATTTTGTAACATCTAGTTATAGCCTATTTCAGTAAATGCTTAGAAGTAAAGTAAAATCTTATTCTAAAAATGATATCATCTGTTGACAAAACTGTAGCAAATCATTTTCCTGAAAAATAACCTCAAGGTTGTTTAACATTTTAAACATTTAATAGACCTCCAGCTATTTTACATGATCTCTTTTTGATTCTATGACTAAAAATCAAAAGTTCCATAAAGAATTATGAGATTTATACAAACTTCATGTTAATTTAATTTTATGAGACAAGTGTGGATTTGCAAAGGAGGTAAGTATAAATAAAAGTTTCAAACTTTTATTTAAATTTAAACATTTATTGAGACTAAAATTTAAATGTCAATTAACTCCATTGACATACAGAAGAATTCATTTGCATCCTTTGTTACTTATCCTTTATCCTCTGAATATTTGCAGATATTGTTTTCTTAAAGCAGATTACTCATGATTCCAACTGCCTGAGAGACTTGTCTCATTGCATTTATGTATGCCTCACCAAAGGCAATTTCAGAAATGTGCATCATGTTAAGACACAGAAGACAAAATATTGGGTTTTCTATGTGTGTTTGTAAACTTAGGTCAGTTCAGTTTATTCTTTCTGACTCTTAGTTTCTCATTCTCATTTCTTATCAGTATTTACTCCATTGGATTATTGAAATTAGGAAAATAATATAGGTTTATCAGTAATTACTCCATAGGAGTATTGCATGGAAACAAATGTTTATGTATTTGAAATAATAAAAAATATTGTTTACATAGAAAGGATGGGAGTAATTGTTGAAAAAAAAAGAAATTCTTGTTTAAATTTTGAATTTTGCTTCTGAAACTTTTTTCCTTCGAAAATTGATTATTTTCTCATACAATATACCCTGATTATAGTTTCCTCCCCCTATATTCCTCCCAGTTCCTTCCCACCTCCCCTCACCTCTGGATCTGCTCTCTTTCTGTCTCTCATTAGAAAAGAACAAGCTTCTAAGAGATAACAACCAAACGTGACATAATATACTATGATTAAGCAAAAACTTTCATATCAAAGTTAGATATGACACCCCAACAGAAGGAAAAGATCCCCAAGAGCAGCCACAAGAATCAGACCCTCATTTCCACACTAAGGAGCCCATAAAAATACTAAGCTATGTAATAAGACTGTACTTCAATGCCCCTCATATCACCAAAGGATTTTACCTCCCTAGTAGCTAAGCCAAGAGCTGACAGTTCTGCTGTGACAAGGAGTGTATTGTAGATACGATTTTTGGATTCAGATTTCCTGCTATGGTCAAAGCTATTTGGAGTGATTTTCTTCATTCTCAGCCCACAGAGAACAGGTTACATTCATTTAAGAAATTGTGTGTATTAAGATGGTCTATCCAAATGGTGTGTATATTAAGATGGCCTATCCATGAAGTCATTCACCAACATTTTCAATGAACAATGGTATTGCTTGGAGGGTGGCCCAGACATTAGGTGAGTGTAAGAATCTAGTTCATTGGATGTGATGATTTTTGAAAAGCATTCATCTCAGAGAAAGAGTAACTTACAAAGTTCTCTTCTTCAAAATTGATACAGTAGTTACAAACATCAAGCAAAGCATTCAGTCTCACTCTTTGTTGTTCTCTTATAAGCCACCTCCCAAGTTAATTGTTTATGTTTCTTTTGGGTGTATAAATAATTTTAAAATATGTAAGCTGTTCTGAAAACCATAGTATAGTACAAAAATATCAAATAAACAATCCTACTAATAGAGAGGCTGAGATAGGAGAAGCATAATTTCAAGACCATTATGTGGTACCCAGCCAGACACTATGAGGTACAAACAAGCAGAAAGTGTATGTGGATTATACAATATTGAACCTATTTCTCCAATTACCAAATTAGAGAGGCCACCAGATGATAGCCAACAAATTTTCAATTCCTCATACTTTTGAATTTGAATCAATTAGGATAAGTTTGTAAGATCCAAAATTTTAAACTCTACTAAAAACAAAACAAAACAAACAAACAAAAAGACTTTATTTATGTTCATTTAAAAAAACCAGTTGTGATGTATTAATTTAAAATATACAGCTATTATGTTTGGAGTTATTTAAAATTTATATTGAGAAAAACATATGTATTTTCAGTATTGCTGCAGACGAGTTTCTACATAAGATGGTTTAATTGTTTGTTTTATATCAAACAACTTTTATACTACTCATTTTTATTGTTACATTATTTTATAAATTTTAAAGAATATGACAAAATAAAAAAAGTATTGCAATAATTGAAGGGGGGTCTCTGGGAGGAATTGAGGTACAAAAAAGAAAGAAGAATGTGATGTAATTCTATTTACTTAAACTATATTTTTAAATGTTAACAAATTCAGATAAACTGAAATTATGTGTCTTTTCTCATCATAATGCAATAAAAATTAAATCAATTAAAAAATAAATAAATTAAATATTTATTAGTATGATTTAAAAAAAACTAAGCTAATATCCCATAAAAATACTATGCAGAAATCCTGATGTAGACCCATGTAGGCTCTGTGCTTATTTTTCCAGTCTGTGAGCTCATATGTTCATTGCTTAGTTCATTTAAAAGGCCTTGGTCTCCTGGTATCTTCTTTTCCCTTTTCTGCTTCCTCTTCCATGGGATTCCCTGAGCTCAGGTGAAGAGATTAGATGGGAACCTTCAATTTTCACACACATACTTTCTCTGTATATTGTCTGGCTATGAGTCTCTATACTCACTCCCATCTGCTGCAAGTAGAAATCTCTCAGACAATATCTAGATAAATCAATTGATATGAGTATAGTAGAATATCATTAAGAATCATTTTATTGCTTTTTTTTCCCCTTTTCAGTTGTGTTTGATTTACACTAGGGTTATCTAGTCTTGGGTAATTAATGAATTCTTAATTACCCAAGCAATGTTAGATATGCATTTCTTCTCATGGAGTAGCCCTTATGTAAAATCTGACATTAGTTGTCTACCCTTGCAAGTTGTGTGCCATCATTGCCCTAGCATATTTTGCAGGCAGGATAGATTGTAGATCAAAGATTTTGTTGCTGTGTTGGTGTCCAGGTTTTTGGTAGCTTTTTGGTAGTCTATGGAGTACCTTCCCATACTATGTACCATACCCAAAGGTTGCTCCATCCTACAATAAAGGCAGTTGCTCAACCATGTTCATAGCAACTTTATTCATAATAACCAGAAATTAGAAACAACCTAGATGTCCATCAACAGAAGAATAAATAACAAAATTGATACATTTTTATAGTAAAGTATTACTCATCTGTTTAAAAATGATATCATAAAAACTATGGGGAAATATATGGAATCAGGAAAAATAATCCTGAGTGAGGTAACATAGAGCCATAAAGACAAATATGATAGGTACTCACTTATACTTGGATATTAGCCACTAAGTAAATGATAACCAAGCTATAATCCATAGACTCACAGAGATTAGGAAAGAGGAGGAGTCTAGGGAGTAAACATGGATGTCCCTGGGAATGAGGATATAGAATATATTTTAAGGGTAAATCAAGGGGCAGGTGGGTTGAGGGAAGAGATTATGGAGAGAGACACTGGAATTGGGGAGCATTTGGGAAGTGTGAAAACATAGTGCAGTGGAAACTTCTAACAATTTGTAAAGGTGATCCTAATGAGGACTCTTATTTATGGTAGATATAGAGTCTCAATTGGCCATCCCTTGTAGCCCAGCCAAGCTTTCAGTGGTGCATCTGAGTTGCATTCAATTGAGTTGTTGGCCAAGAGGGTCTCATGAATTCATTTTAGTAGCCATTAGTATTAATGTAGGATGGAGAAAATGAGAGCTGTGTCTTTATGTGTTAGAACTAATTTTGTGCTAATCATAATGACATAAGCAAATTGGCCTAACTTGTCTGTGGTCCCTCAGAGAATTGACTGTGGAACAGTTGGACAGTAATTGTCATGCAGAACTGAATTTATCTTAAAAGCAGGCCAGCATGATGAATGACAGTACAGCCTTTAGAGTTAGATTTCTTATGTGCTATATTGGCCCTTCTGTTTATTACCTCTCTGGTTGGCAAATATTAATTAATTAACTTGTCTCGATATCCTTATTTATTTAATGAAATGGTGCTTTGTGTGTAGTAGCTACAAGAATTCATGCATGCATATTTGTACTAATTGTTCACATTTTCTGGGATGATCTTCACCAATATCCACATAAATATTTTCCTTTTATATTCCCAGAACTTTCTCAAAGTGGATTAGATTAAGCACAGCATTCATTTCTTACAAAGATAGTTACCAAGTGTACACTATGTGCCAGCTATTATTCTGAGCTGAACGGAATGGAGCAATGAATAGAACAGGTGAACCTGTGCTCTCTTAGAACTTATATAATGGAGTGAAGATAGAGACTTTCAGTGAGTACAGAAAGAACAAACAGAGTCTTAGCTGTAAGAACTTTTGTCCTTGAAAAGGAAGTAAAGTGAAATGTAGAATTTAGATAGGGTAGACAAAGAAATAGACTGAGTAAGCTATTCAGACTTTAAAGGAACAGATTTGTGTGGCTATTGGTGAAGAGCATCTCAGAGGAAATGAACAATTACTACCAATGCACATGTATGGAATAGTGTAGTTACTACACATTGCAAAATAAAAACAAACAAACAAACAAACAAACAAAATAACAGCATATAGTAGGTACTGGTGTTTCCTCCTCTTCTTCTCTCTGCTCCTCTTTTTCCTCCTCCTTATCCTTTTGAATTACTTCTCCTACTCTTCTTCTTCTTCTTCTTCTTCTTCTTCTTCTTCTTCTTCTTCTTCTTCTTCTTCTTCTTCTTCTTCTTCTTCTTCTTCTCCTCCTCCTCCTCCTCCTCCTCCTCCTCCTCCTCCTCCTCCTCCTTCTTTTTCTTCCTCTTCCCCCTCTTTTTCATCTTCCTCTTTCCATCCCTTTTCTGGGAATCTGACATTTAAGGATGAAAATTCACTGAGATCAGCAATTCAATTCTCTGATTACTATTCTATTATCAATTTCTACTTCCAAGTTGGAATGGGAAATTTCTTTGACATTTACCCTTCTCTGCTATTGTGCGTTCAAAATTAGTAACAGATTAGAAGCCCAGGACTATAATCCTCATTTTTTATTATAACAATTCTTCCTGCATATATGCCTTTTTTTGAGTCTTAACAATTTGATTCTTAAAATAACTTTTTATAGGACAACAAGTTTTGTAAGAAATTGGTTTGATATTAAATAAAAACGTCTTAGAATTTGGATTTCCATGTACGCAGCAAATAAGCTGGAACAAAAACTTCCAGGAAAAGGTTTGCTGTCTGTAGCCCTTTTAGCGTAAATCATTCTCTTGCCACTCTCTCAGGTGCCATCATTAGAAAAATGAGAGTTGTTCCTTATTCTTTTCCTTTTAAAACTCCTATTTATTTGGTTTTCTTTATCTCTCCTTCATTTACTTTCTTACAAGGGTCTTTTTGTGTTCTCACATGAATTTCTGCAACAACATCTGTTTATTATATTGTCCTTTCTATCTTCCAACCTTTACATATTTTCAATACTTTTTAAGGAACCATCCATAATAATAAAAATGTATATTTAATTCACAATGTGACAAAAGTTTCAAGATTTCTTGTCCCCTATTGTTTTGATATTTAATATGGTGTGTTTATCACTTAAGTAAAATATTTCCTCAGTAATGGCCATCCAGAGACTGCCCCACCTGGGGATCCATGCCTATATACAGACACCAAACCCAGACACTATTGCTGATGCCAAGAAGTGCTTGCTGACAGGAGCCTGATATAGCTATCTCTTGAGAGGCTCTGTCAGTACCTGACAAATACAGAGGCAGATGCAACCCCATAGGAAGAACAACAATATCAGCCAACTAGACCCCCAGAGCTGCCAGGGATTATACCACCAACCAAAAAATACACATGGAGGGGACCCATGGTTCCAGTCGTATATGTAACAGAAGATGGCCTTGTAGGGCATCAATGGGAGGAGAAGCCCTTGGTCCTGTGAAGGCTCGATAGCCTCACTGTGGGGAACGGCAGGGAGGTGAAATAGGAGTGGGTGGATGGGTGGGGAGCATAGAAGCAGGGAGTGGGGCATGGGATAGGGGGTTTTTAGACGGGAAACTGGGAAAGGGACAACATTTGAAATGTAAATAAATAAAATATCCAATAAAAAAGGAAAAAAATTCTTTAGAAATCATTGGATTTTAGAATCTGAAGAACCAACTTTGTTTCAACTCACATTTTAATAAAATCTCTAATTAGCCTTTGTTTCAGGTTGATTTTATATGTCAAAATTTAGAAGCACTGTGCTACAGGACAAAGTCTTTATTGCTTGGGCAGGCACAAGTGAGCCACTGTATTCTAACCCTTGTGTAACTTTCCTATCTCAAATCACATCATCTTCCAGTCTTTAACCAACTATAGTCAAGGCTCTCCTGATTCCTGACTTCCTCCTCCTCCTTCTTTTCCTTCTTTTTTAAATGACTGCTTTACTGCATACTTGGAATGTCTTCTTAATACCCTAGCCAGGCACGTGCTTACTCTAACCTTTGTTAACTTTTTTTTTTTTTAAATTAGGTATTTTCTTTATTTACATGTAAATTTCTCCTTTCCCAGTTTCCCCTCCAAAAACAAACAAACAAACAAACAAACAAACACAACAAGAACAAACTCCTGTTGCCTCCCCCCTCCCCATGCCTGCAACCCCACCCTCTCCTACTTATTGGCCCTGGCATTCCCCTACACTGGGGCACAGAACCTTCACAGGGCCGAGGACTTCTCCTCCTATTGATGATCAACTTTGCAATCCTCTACTATACACATGCTACCAAAACAATCAGTCCCACCATGTATAGTCCTTGGTTGGTGGTTGGGTCCCTGGGAGCTCTGAGGGTACTAGTTAGTTCATATTGTTGTTCGTTCTAAGGGGCTGCAAACTCTCCAGCTCCATAGAACCTTTCTCTAACTCCTTCACTGGGGACCATGTACTCAGTTCAATGGATAGCTGTGAGCCTCTACATCTGTATTAGTCAGGTATTGTCAGAGCCTCTCAGGAGATAGCTATATTTAGGCTGTCTTGTCCTTCCTTCAGTCTCTGCTCCACAGTTAATCTCTGCAACTCCTTCCGTGGGTATTTGGTTCCTCCTTTTAAGAAGGAATGAAATGTTCACCTTTTGGTCTTCCTTCTTCTTAAGTTTCTTGTGGTTTGTGGGTTGTTCTTCCTGTATTCCAAACTTCTGGGCTAATAACCACTTATCAGAGAATGCATACCATGTGTGTTCTTTTGTGTTTGGGTTACCTCACTCAGGATGATACTCTCCAGATCCATCCATTTCCCTAAGAATTTCATAAATTCATTGTTTTTAATAGCTGAGTAGTACTCCATTGTGTAGATGTACCACAGTTTCTGTATCCATTCCTCTGTTGAGGGACATCTGGGTTCTTTTCAGTTCTTTGTTAACTTTTAAGATCCACTCACATGCAGGTTTTGCAAAGAATCTCCTTGGTGATATGTTACCTGCTGAACTAGACATGCTTCCTATTCTCCATTGTAAGTTATGTACTTTTGTTATTTGCTTCTATCTCATCCTATAATTCATTTTTATATGTGTATATGTCATCTTAAATATGACCTCTGTGAAGACAGGGAAAGCCTCTTTCTAAAGTCATGTTCTAAGTTAATCACTAGCTTGGTCCTGTGAGGTGTGCTAGATATGTTGCTTCACTCTTTACAGCCATTAATATGCATTTCAATGTTGAGTAAGTAAATCCATAGGTGAATGAAATGCTTTCTTTTAGGTCCACAAACATGAATGTTTGTCTCTGTGCATATAAATACACATTTGAATACTTGAGTATATAATTACATTTATACATGCCAACAAGTGTGTGTGTGTGTGTGTGTGTGTGTGTGTGTGTAATACATATCTTACAATAATACATAGGAAAGAACTATTGTCACTTTGTTAGGTAAATATTTCGGCTAAAAGATAAACAACAGATGAACTTATCTGTGATTATGTGGAAGGCCAGAAATAATGTGGGAAATGTCATTTCAGTTTGAGAGAAATGGACCAAAGAGGTAAAGGTCCTCCTAGACATCATAAAACCTGACAATTGGATCTCATTTATGAGAAAACATCTTATCACAATCATAATTCAAGCTTCTTAGTGTAAAGATAGCTAGACATCAACTGCATGCTTTTATTTAACAGAAACTAAAGCAGTCAAATCAGGCTTTGAGAAAAGATTGCAACACATATCCATCGAACTACACAGTGATTTACTATAACATGAAGCTTGGTCTTGTTTTAAAATAAAGTATTTGACTTTGTAACATATATAAAATATATTTACCATAAATATGCTGTAGAGATATAGTACTTTCATTATATAGGTATATCCTCTCTATCAAAACATTAAAAGTGGCCAAAAGCTAATTGATGTGAAATTGACAAGTGGCTTCCTTGTGCCTAGGTACCTACTCATCTTCATAGATCTGGGCATGAGGGAATTGGCTAAATTGTAGTGTGTGATGGTGTTACTTTGAGGCAGGTGTACTCAGTTTGTAATGATGAACTTGTCCAGGAAACTATCCACAGAAATTCTGCTGTTGCTTTTTCTTGATTTTTATTCAGATAACAAAGTGTATCTGTTCCACTGGATGCATTTATCCTATGTAACAACTAAAAGAAACCAAATCTGCGATAAGATTATTATATGAGGCTCACGTAGCTTCCCATAGCTGACACAAGCACCCTATACAAGGGACTCTGGATACCTGTTATTTTGTGGTTAAGTTTCATGTAGTTTCAAATTTTTTTTTTTGATAATATGCAGAAGCCCCTCAGAAAAATTCAAATAATCAAATAGTTTTACAAGTAGAGAAGTAGTCAGTGGAGAATCTCTTGAGGACCACTTAGTTAAAATGAGAAAAGAATTTTCAAAAGTAACTTTCAAGATATAAATCATACTACTTAACTCGCAGCTACTTTTGGCTGTATGGAAACAAACAAAAATACTGAGACTTTTTTTTTAGATGACCTCTCCAGTATTTCATGCTATTTCAAACAAAACTGAAAAGAAATTAAAATATTTTAAAAATACTTCCTAATTTTAAAAAATATTTATTTATTTTATTTATGTGAGTACATAGTAGCTGCCTTCAGGCACAGTAGAAAAGGGTGTTGGATTGTATTATAGATGGCTGTGAGCCACTGGATGGTTGCTGGGAATTGAACTCAGGACCTCTGGGAAAACAGTCAGTGCTCTTAACTGCTGAGCCATCGCCCCAGCCCCATTTTAAAGATTATAAAGTAATTACATTTCTCCTTTCTCTTACCTCCTTCTAAATCTTCCCCCATAGCCATCCCCACTCTTCTTCAATTCCTAGACATCTTCTTTACTGTTATTGCATGCATACATAGATATGTATATAAATGTGTGTGTGTGTACACACACACACACACACACACACACACACATATATATATATATACCTGTTCATGAGTTTAAAAACTTGAAGCTCATTTCTTAAATAAGCTATGAGTAAAAAAATGTTCAATTTTACCCAAATAAATTCCCCATCTCCTGGAGTTTCAAGCCATGGTATGTTTTGCTAGTTCATTTAAACTAAAACTGTACTGAATTAATATGCATACAATTTAATTCACCATTGTGAGGTACTATTTAAATCTATGATAGATATAATTGCTGCACCTTCCTGGCTGATGGCTTGGTATTTTCTATGGTATCTCAACCACAAAAGTCTGTTCATTCTTCATCAATTAAAAATTTCCTCAAATCCAGAAGACTGTGTAAATCCATTGACTCCACATTTTTGCCAAGGTTTCATATAATTGTAGGTATCTGAGTATTCTTCTTGGAATACATTTAAGTTAATGGCATTGCATGTATAGTTTTAGACAATACCATCTAACAATCTAACATATATACATGCTTTGAAATCCAAGAGGATAAGAGGAAAACATCTTTATGAATTGCATTTTAATAAGTTGTAATTATATTAAAAACTCAAGTTTTAAAATCATTCTTTGGAAATATGGTAGATGTCTCATTTCCTATGTATTCATTGTAACTTTTAAAAATTAGAAACTATACATTTCAGAAATAATTAGGTCTGCTAAACATTTTCAGCATTTGTGTGTGTGTATGTATATGTGTGCATCTATGATAACTGTAAAAGCAACATAAATTGATTTAACCTAGTTTCTGAATGATACTATTTACTTTTGTCATTATTTACTAACCACAAAAAGGTTTCTTTACAGGGAATTTTAAAATAATTTGGGACGAGGTATGTAGTTAGAAATTTCTAGAAGTTACAGTTACTGCTGTTCCCACATTATTTTGTAGTTCAGGATTTAATAGATGAGAAATTCCAGTGAAGAATCTTCACTGATTGCAGCACAGATCATGTCCAATATTTTTTTCATCTCAAAAAGATCAATTTTAGCCCATTTTTGGGTCATCTTCATTGTGGAATGCAGTGCCAAAATGCAAATATTAATTACATTTAATGCATTTTGTGAGACTATATTTTAAAATCTTGGACTCCAAAGATTAGCTTATGGCATATCAATGTATGCTGTGTATAATGATGAACTTTAGAGATTTAGAGATCAAAGGAGTATTGACACATGTCTCTACAGAACATTAAACATACATTGTATTTCTTAAAATTATTAGCAGACTAGTGATCTCAAGTTCAGGATCCTAATTATATAGTCAAATTAGATTCCTAAATCTAGTCATCTTAAAACTGGCCCAGTTTCCTGTTTTTTTTTTTTTTCCTGTGTGTCTTCCTTTTTATCAACAAAAGCTTCCATATGACACCAGGAGCAGAAGTTCGTGGTTTTTGCTAAGCAGTTTCTCACACTTATTCTCATTTAATTTTCATGGTAATTCTGTGAGGTAAATATTATTATTTTATGCTCAGAGGTGAGAATATAAGCTCTGAGGAGCTAAGAGGCACAGGAGGAAGAGCTTTTCTAGGAAGCATTATGTAAGTTAAATACTTACTTACTTACTTACTTACTTACTTACCTTACCTTACCTTATCTTACCTTACTACTTTACAATATGCATAGCATCCTTACAGCACTCTTGTAAACTAGGGGTGGAGTTTGCTCTTTTATAAAAGAGAAGCTCAGATTCACAGAGGCTAAAACACAAAATACTCCAAAGGAATAACTAATTAATACTCTGGCATTCTAACCTGGATGCAGTGGATTTTTTTTATGGTACTAAGCGCTTCTACTGACAAGCTGTCAGGATCAGTGTGATGATGGAGTGAGCAAACAATATGCTTAGAGTGCTTGACATGTAACTGGAACCCACTGGGGGAACCATACCATATCAAGTCATAGAAAAGGCTTCTATTTATTATCTTTAAATAATTCCAGTCTGAGACTTTAGTGCCTGCTTTCTTTTATTAATTTGGGTAGCAAAGTCATTATTTTTGAGTTTATAATATAATCACAACATTTTTTCTTTATTTCCTCCTCACAAGCTCTCATATACCCCTTCTTGTTCCCCTTTAAATTCATAGCCTTGTTCTTTATGAATTATTATTGCATGCATATGTGTAAATACATATATACTCTTAAGTTAATAAATATGAACTGTTCTATCCATATGATGTTACTTGTTTTTAAGATTGACCATTTTACCCTAGACAACCAATTGGTGTGTTCTCTCCTGGGAAACACTGTCTCATCCACTATCAGCTTTCCTCAGTTGCCTATAGTTCCTTGTGTAAGGTTGAGGCCTCCTATGCTTTTGTCTGGCCACTTTGACATGATCGTTGGTGTCCTCTTTCTTCAAATAATGGTTTGGCAGTCATGCTGGTGAGATTTTATGGAAATAAGCTTCTGACACAATCTCAGAGCAAGTTATCAATCTTTCTGTCACCTCTTCTGGAATGCTCTCTGAGACATTTTTATAGATATGTCCATTCAGAATGAGTTCCTCATCTCTGCATTTAGTTTGGTTATGGTTTTTATGAAGAGTGCTTTCTCCAGGAGCCAAAGAACACATAACAAAACCTCCCATACCAGACATTAGTAGCTATCTTTTGAGTTTCTGGTCAGGGATATCCAAGAAACATGTAAAACATACAGATTATTGCTGTTAGTTTTGATTGATCTCTAGAGGTAAGAGGTAAGTCTCTATTCTGGAGGACATTTTCAGAAACATTTTCAGAAACTTAAAGTGACATGAATGTCTCCTCCCTGAGTACTACTAGCTCTCATGGTAACAGAAGGTAGGCAACCAACAGCTCTAGGAAGCTATCGTGCTTCCTAGAACCATGAACCATGTCAATGACCAGTATGACACAATAGCCCTAGTGGTGCAGTAGAGGTACACCTATATTGGCAATAACGGCAGCTCTCTAATTGGAATAAACACCTACTCAGCAAGAGGAGAACCATGCCAGGTACTAGAAGCCTTGCTAACCACTCAGTGCTAGTGAAGTCATGATTGTTAGAGGATAATCTACAACCACTAATATACTAAACCAGTATAAAATCTAATAACAACCTTAAATATTTGCCCTTATACCCATATATAAGTACAGTTACAAACAGTACCTGTGCCAGCCTGGGCAACTGTCTTTCTAGACTATCATGGGAAGTATGAGGAGACTCAGTTCAGCCATCAATTCCCATTGAATACTTCCTGTTCTCAGTATCCTATGGAGAAAGGCCAAAAGCATGCTTAGGGCTTAATAATTAAACCAATCTCTTTAAAATATATTTCACAATGCAAGAAAATGAAACAAAAAACTAAACCAAACTAAACCAAAACACAAGAAGACCAGAAAAGGATACAGTCACAAACTAAGAAATGTGTAATTGTGACCAACTAAAAAGGAAAAAAAATATTAGTCAGCTTATTCTTTACATATCTACATAAAACAACAGACTAGGTAGACTCAAGAATATTATAATTAGACCCACTTTACTTAAAGTCTTCACATGATTTGATTGTAATGGTTAAAAATCAGTGTTCCCTAACTTGCTCTGTAACTTTAGCAGGCATGTGACCTAATAATCACTTAAGAACAAAATCCCTCAATCATGTAAAGTCACAAATATACTCTACTCAGTTATCAAAATTGTCCAGTCCTGATAGTCATGGTGGCACATGCTTTGAACCCCAGCACTCAGGAGGCAGAGACAAGTGTATCTCTGAGTTCAAGGCCAGCCTGATCTATAGAGCAAGTTCTGGATCGACCAGGGCAACATTGATAAATTCTGTCTCAAAAAAAAGTTGAAATTCCAAATACTTCCCAGATGAAATATTCTCACTGTGGAATATTCAGATCAGATATTGGTGTTGGGAAAAGGGTTTCTAAGTTCACTTTTCTCCTCTCTACTGTTTACCAGCTGGTTGGCCTGGAATGCTTTCTACTCTCTGAGATTCACACATGATGATGTTGATACTAGCAATAAAAACAGAGAAAATGGCAGACCCCACCATATTGACCTAAACCTAAGATGGTTGATACTGACCTAAACCTAAGATGGTTGTACTTAGTTGCCATTTAAGGATCAACTGTTGCTTCTTCACTAGAAGAGAAAACTCAGCTTCATCCCTAAGGAATATCTGTCTGCACTAGCTAACTTTCTCACCATCATTATAGATGCTCATCACAAAAAGGGTGACTCTTTGGCATATCCCTGAAAATTATGTGTGTTGTTTAGTGTCTCTTTTGGAATCTCCTTTCAATCTTATCTTAGGCTTGTAGGATGGATTTCTGATATGTTCTAACCTGTATATATATATTTTAACATTATAAATATTATAATATATATTAATACGGTCAATTTATACTATGTTTAATATAATATAGTATATTAATATATGGAATTAACACATTAATATTGTTATTTTGATACTGGTAACATGATTTTCTCTCTACAACATCTTTCTTTGAAGTTACCTATAATTATAGAATATAAAAATTGTTTTGGATAAAGATATTTTCAAAATTTCTTTATATATGTCTCTTACATAAATAACACATTTTATATCTATATAAATTTTATATTTATATGTTAACACATAATTGTACTGATACTTAAATCTATAAAAGCAACATTTCAAGCTTTCTGAGAAGAGTTTGTAACTGTGAAGACTTTGGTCTGTAAAAATATCCATAAATAAACTTACATTGACTTCTTAATCTATCTTATCCTCATAATTAGTGGAAAATTTGTTACTTAGAAACATATTCAGTGCATATTAGGCTTTATATTGTACAAATTGTCATTTACAACCAGTGCCTATCTTTTCAGAAAAAAATATGTCAGCTTTTGATACATTTGAAAGAATTCTGAAAAAAAAAAAAAAGGAAAGAATTCTGGAGTAGGACATAGTAGAAAGGTATATGATAGATGTTTAAATCAGAAAAGTATAATCAAGGAGCAAGAGACTTAGAAAATTCAACCTACATTTTCCATTGTTTTGTAAAAGACCAAAACTTCCTGATAGTTTTCTCCTAGAGACATATTATTCAAGGTCGGTATTGCTGATCCCTAGATCTCAATATACAGATCTAAAACCGTAGGTGGGTGATTGGAAAAGAAGGGGCAAGTTCATTTGCAGGGGAATTTATTATTAACTTTGACCTCAGATTTTGTTTGCGAGCTGGTCAGGCTCTAAAACATCTTGCCACACTATTTGTTGCTTACCAGGTGAGCTAGTCAGATGGTGTTCTTTTTCCTGATGCTCGTATTTGTTTTAAAGGCCAGAGATATGGAAAGTAGGAGCCACCTGACAACATGGCATGCCACACTATGCATAGTAAGTGTACAAATGGATTCAAATGGAGATGAAAAATTTTAAAACAAGAAGAGAAAATTCTTAAAATTCCATTCTATCTTTATTATCAATCTCTTATCGTAATTAGTGGAAAAATTGTTAATTAGACACATATTTGGTACATATTGGGCTTTATAATGTGCAGATTGTCTTTTACAATGTTTCTGGTGGCAGTTCCTTTAACTGTTGTCATATCTGTTTTCTTTGAGAGGTCAGTGAAGTGACAGATATAACATGATGCTGGCTTTTCAACAACCACAGTGAAGTAGAAGGCTCTATGAGACTATCTGCTCTTCAGTAGTCCTTTTCTTTTCTCTTCTCTTCTTTTCTTTTCTTTTCCTTTCCTTTTAAAAGAAATTACTCTAACATAAGGGAATAATGTATTATTGGCATTCAATAGTACTTGTAGATAACCCTACACTAGACTAGAATGATAGGGGCTCTCAGTAGAGAGTGCACCCCTTGGTAGAAGAAATATATTACACTATTGGATGAGTGGGGTTTGGAAAAAGATAATTAACCAATGTAGCACTCCTCCCTGTCTTGTATCTAATATGATTATTTTTCTACCTATCATATTTTTGAGTAATTATATGGTTCACACAACTCACATGTTTCCTGGATTTTCTTTTTTTTTTCTTTTTTTTTTTTTTTGCTATATTCTTCATAAAGATGTACAGCAAGTATACAAAAGATGAGCTACTATACCCTTCTTTCCAAGGTCTGAGAATTGTCTCAGAGGGAAGGCTCAGATTTAAGAGTTGGTAGAGGACTAGAAGGCAGAAGCACTCTGTGGACACAGCAGGAACGTTGTATACATGTGGTCAGGAATTTTGACGGCATGTCCAACACCTGTGCAAGCTTTAGCCAGACAAAATTCCCACATGGAGCAGGTAGAGCTGTGGACAAAGTCCCATCCCTGTTCTACAAGATAGCTTCTGGGAGAAGAAGAGATAGCTTTCAATAAAGGTGATAGGCTGACTACATTCCAGTGGATGGCCACAGAAGCTAAGAGTATTTTGGCAACAACAATTGGACTTGATGGGTTTAAAAAGCAAACTACTACCTCCCACCATCCCTAAAATCAAAAGGATCACGAAGTTGGGTGCAAAGGGATGTAGAGATAGATCTGGAAGGAGTTAGATGAGAGGGCAGTAAATAAAATTCATTGTATTTTATTAATTTTCAAAGAATCAATAAAACTTCTTAAAAAAAAAAACACAACCCAACAAGTACAGATCATCTGCCTTGTACAGCAATTGCTTTAACCCCTGAAGTAATTCCTTCCTTCCTTCCTTCCTTCCTTCCTTCCTTCCTTCCTTCCTTCTTTTCCATCTTAAATGGTGTCCCAGTGCTGTTCCTCCCCTCATAAAGTCCCTCCCTCCATTCTCCCTCCCTTCTCCTCTTAGAGGGTAGATCTCCCCTTGAGGGTACTCCCCTCCCCATCTCAAGTGTCTGTAGGATTAGGTGCATCCTCTCCCACTGAGACCAGACAAAGCAGCTCTGCTGTGGAAAGAATACTACAGTCAGGCTAGAACTTTAGGGAGAGCCTCCTCCACTCCAATTGTTGTGGGACCCACATGGAGGCTGAGCTTCTTGCTAGCTCAATAAATAGCATTTTAGTAATTGTCTTAGTTAAGGTTTTACTGCTATGAACAGACACCATGACCAAGCCAGGTCCTTATAAAGGACAACATTTAATTGGGGCTGGCTTACAGCTTCAGAGGTTCAGTCCAATATTATTAAGGTGGGAACATGGCAGCACCCAGGCAGGTATGACACAGGAGGAGCTTTTTTTTTTTAATTTTTATTTTATTAGATATTTTCTTTATTTACATGTCATATGATATCTCATTTTCCAGTTTCCCCTCCAAAATAAAACCCCCAAAACCCAAAAAACAAAACAAAACAAAATAAAAAACAAAAACAACAACAAGAACAACCTCTTGTACCCTCCACCCTCCCCCTGCTCGACACCCCACCCTCTCCTGCTTTCTGGCCCTGGCATTTCCCTACACTGGGGCATAGAACCTTCACAGGGCCAAGGGTCTCTCCTCCCATTGATGACTGACTTGGCCATCCTCTAC